>BOSO01006931.1:45269-83159 GCA_018403395.1 Gorsachius goisagi | reverse complement strand
TAGGTGTGCTTGCAGGCTGAGGTAGACTTGAACCCAGTTGGGCTTCAGGCTGCTGGTTTCTGAAATTTTACCTGAGTTGACCTCAGATTTTGTAGAAGTTTTAAAAAAAAGTGCAAGACCGAAATCCCTGAAGCCCATTTTTTTGATAACAGCTTTTAGAATCTTGACATTTATTAAGTATTAAGCAGCATTTAGGTAAAAAGAAACAGTGGTCCTTCAGGTATTACATACCTTTTTTTCCCCTGTGGTTGTATTCTGTCAAATTCTGTGTAATAACGATTTTGTATTGTCTGTCTAAAATTTGTATTCATTCTGGTGGATCACACTCGATTTTCTTTATTTTTAGGAAGCAATTTTGAAAAATAGGGCAGGGTTAAGCTGAGACAGTTCATGCTTTCTATAAGAAGCCTGAAGAATGTGAAACAAATTGAAGAATTTCTCAAGTATGGTTTAATGGTACCACATACAAGTATGTTGTTTTTCTGCAGTGGCTCAATCATTAAAACAACTAAAAAAGCCCTATTATTGCAGTGTGCTTAGATGGCATGCAGTAACGCTTACAAGTAGAGGAAGACTTAACCTTTTATATGATAAGCCTGCACAAACTAATTCAGAAAGTTTCAAGGACTGGTGATATTTCTTATTAGGGCATGTTAACAAGGGAGTGAAATGAGACTAGTGCAAACTTTGGTTGAAGTATGTATTAATGGAGCTTTCTTGCTCCATTAGGTGATGCTGGATCTAAGTATGTAGGCTTGATCTACATCTGGAGTTTGGATACAAATTACATCTTTGTGATGTACATCTGCACATTCAGTTAAAAAAACCTCTGGAGCCTTCTGTCGGGTACAGGGGAAACCCCATTTTTTTAAGAACTATGGCTACATTGATCCATCTTAAAAAAAAAAAAATCACGTTGTTGTTGGACAACTATCATGTCTGTGATGAAATATAGCCTACAAAGCACGCAGCAGTCCTCTTGTGCTGCTTGGGGTGATGTGTCTGTCGTGCAATAGTGTGGAAGGCTGTGCTGGGGGGGTGTGTCTGTGCATTTCCCCAGTTCAAATTCACATCGAGGGGTTAGAGATGCTTTTGATATGGCAGCATGTAATGATATAGAATTGGGAAAAGGAGAAATTGTGAGAAAGCAGCATTGAATATCCTTTCCACTGAGACTGCCACTGCTGTGAAAATATGCATGTGTATCCCTTTTTTCCCTGCCCCCACTTGCTGTGCTTGCCTGGTTAGTTGCTGACTACAGTTGCATGGTTTCTAGATTACGTTGAACTAGAGTCACTTCAGCACCATCTTATCGGCACTTAAAAGAATAAGGCAAAATATCACCCACTGTAAGTTGCCGTCTGTCTGCTTCATCAAGGTAATTGCCCATGGGTGTGCATTTATCGATGAGAAATGCAAGCTACAAATTGCCATTTCTTGAAAAGAAGTTTAAGGGCAAGGTGGTAACAAACAATTTTGCAGTAATAGCTCTGGCATTTCCTCTATTACGTGGCTGTAAGATAATTCTGAAATACAAATACATTAAAGATGGAGGGGCAAAATAGGTGATCTTACATCTCAGTAAATATAGTGTATCTTCTGTGAAAGCACATCAGTAAGAGGCATGCTTCAGTGATTACAAGTGAATATTTGAGTTACTCAGCATATTTCAATCTTAATAGGAAGCACTGATAGGCCAAAAATGTCTCAGTGGGAGACATACTGTGCCCTTCAGAGGGAATAGAAATGTATTACACATGTTCAGTGAAGTTCCAAAAATTTTTCCATATGTGAGACAAAGTATTATCACTTACAAACAAATTTTAATTGATTTATCAGAAATAAGCCATAATAAAATAAAAGCTATGGTCTAAGTATCTAGCCACGTGTGCTCTAGTGACAGTTTTACTGTTAAAAATCCTTTTGTTTAAAACTCTAGCTGTTGGCCCTTTGTGGTCATGATTTCATTGCTGAGATAATTCATTTCTGTGCTCTCACCTGTATTTGTGACATTTTTTTCTTCAGGTAGTTTAACCACATTCTGTTGCATTACCAGGGGGAAAAAAATTCTTGAAAACTTATCTATGAAGGTGAATAAATCAGGTGTCTTTTCTGTTAGGGAAGGAGTATACATAAACACGTGCTTGCTTGCATATTTCACTAAATATAGTCTTTTTTTCATTTGACAGGATTTGTCTTCAGTGAATCCGAATCAACTGCATTAGAACAGTTTGAAGGTGGCCCTTGTGCAGTGATTGCACCTGTGCAGGTAAGATGCATTTATTATAGGAATGGTTTAAAATTATTAAGCCCAAAATTTGTTCTTTTCTCTATATATGTGGAACTAAAATAAATATTAAAAGAATTGGAGAGGAGTTGTATTTTGATTTCATAATTATAGTGTGGAAGAGATGAAAAATTCAGTAAAAAGGTAGAGATTAGCTGATTTTGAACTATAATTTTACAGAAATGGATTTGTTTGAGGAAGTGCAGCAGGTTGATTCAAGCAGAGGTAACTTTAAAGTGGGGAATGCGGAATAAAGGGGAGAAGTAAAACATGAGATATAAATGTAATTCTCATCCTTTCTCATCTGAAATTCCCTGTCCTTAAGAAGGGTAATGTCTGTGTCACAATGGCTGCTTTAGCAAACTGTATTAGAAATATTTGAAGTAATTGATTTTCAAACCTAGCAAGGTTTGCTGTGTGAGAAAAGGAGCAATGTTATACTTTCAAAGCCCTAGTTAGCAGAATAATTGAAGTATGTCAGGTGAATATATTTTATTCTGGATACGTGCTTAGGATTTCACTTGTGCTTCAGATGCACTCAACCAACTGTGATAGTGATTTTTTGTTTTCATACTCCTTTGTATCTTGTAGGCTATGTGCATACTCTTTGAAATGCTGTTTCTAGGGCAATTCTGGCTGCTGTGTAGATCTATGACCTGTAGGCTGGATCCATTCTGCTAGAGCAATTTGTCTAATCTGTGATTGCTCTTCATTGTCTTAGAAGCACCCTGTAGAGACAGGCAGGCATTGAGTCATGGGCCAAATTACTTTTTCTGGTAACCTTCTCTTGATTCCCCTTACACAGATCAAATTCTGCAGGTATGTCTAGGTCTGTGTTGAGGCCTTGTCCACTGATAGGGGACATATTAAAGTCATGCAGCAGGGTTAATCTGATCATGAACTGAAAGGTATCTGGGTCAGACAGCTGACATTGTGGAACTGTTGGCGTCTCTGGTGTGTAACGTGATAGTCATAAAACCTCCGTCACGGTTACTTCAAGATGCTTTGAATGCTGGTCCCACCAAAAGACTTGTACCACAAGAAGGAGCACCACTTGTTTAGGTTGTAAACAATCAATAGAAAAATACTTTATTATGAGTTGCGCTCTGTAACATGGCTGTGCCTAGTTCTGTGGTCGTACAACCAGCTGTAGAGTGCCGGGTCCCTGATGTTAGAATGACAAGTCTTTTATTTGGGGGGAGTGGAGAGAGTAAAGAATAGGACCAGCCACCTTCTTAAAGGCAGCACCAATTCTCTACCCTATCAGATGTTCTTATAGACAGTGTTTTTCCAGATTTGTATGCAGTTCAACTTCCTTGAAATTAAGTATTTAAAGCATATTTAAAAGTGAGCTGAGTTCCAGCTAGGGAAGGAGGAAGGGATCAAACATCTTGCAGCGCCCACGGCTGCTGTGAATTACTGAAAAAGGTGTGCAGAAGATCTGTGACAGGAGAACAGAGTGAGTCTGTCAGGGAAGAAGTGAAAGTTGAAGCAGCTGTTTTTAAGGTGCTGCAGATACCTGAAACAGCATCTAGTAGAGTAATTAGAAAGATCAAGAGTCTGCTTCCTGAAGTTTTTTCTTTCATAGTTCCTTCTCTGTAACTTAGACCATAACTTTTTTTTTACTTGCAACATTAGTGTTGATGGAAAACAAAGCAAGGATATGGAGATGGATAGATTTTCACAGAATCACAGAATGGCAAGGGTTGGAAGGGACCTCAGGAGATCATCTAGTCCAACCCTCCTGCGAAAGCAGGATCACCTAGAGCATGTTACACAGGACATGGTCCAGGTGGGCTTTGAATATCTCCAGACACTTAATCTGATCTTCAAATTATGACTTGTTAAGACATGGGCTTTTTAACTACTAAAGCAGTTTGTTTGAGTGACTAGAGTTGTCTTGTAGTACTTGTCAGTTACATTGCAAAATATTTGTGCCTCCATTACTGCAGTCCTGTGAGTCTGGAGGTGTTTATGTCTCTTACCTGACGATGAGCAGCTTGAAGCCCTTCTAATAACATGCAAAAATGCTTTGGTATAGAGCTTATGATATAATGTAAAAGTTGGTGTTGTCTTGTATTTTAATATCATTTTATGCTTTGATTACAAAGGCATTCCTTTTGAAGAGGCTTTTTACCAGTGAAAAGTCTACTTGGAGAGACTGTCCAGGTACTGAGAACTTTCCTTTTTTTCTCTTTATTTTTTCCATTTTAATTATTTGTAGACCATGTCCTAGTAAAAAGAATTTAAAATATTTTACACTTTCGAGTTTTTTTAAGTGTGCTTCTGTGCCATTTTGAGGCATATAGTATGCGTAGTACATGTCTCTAAACTCCCATTTGTGAGTTCTATGCCTGTCCATAGTACTTGTGTTTTATAAATATTTGATAGAAATTTATTATGAGGTAAGGGAATGGTTTAGAAATCGTATTAAAAACCATTTTTCTAAAGACAGCTTTATAATTTTTTGGTCCAGTATAGTCAAACAGCAATTAATAATTAATAAGATAAAAGTAATAAACTCAATTATTTAGATAGCATTATTGTATAAAAAAAGATACTAGTAGCTTATATAAGATACTGATTAGCAGCAATTGAACTCATCTAGGTTTCTGATCTTTCAGAAGAGGAGCAGAAGAACCTTCTCTGTCATACATTATGTGATATTTTGGAAATGGCTTGCTCTGATAATTCTGAGTCGTACTCTCTGGCAACATGGATAAGAGGAAAAACAACTGAAGAAACTGCTAGTATTTCTGAAAGTCCTGCAGAATCTAGCCGTCAAGAGGAACAACCTTGTAAGATGTATTTCTATACTAAATCACCCACCACTTAGTGAAGTATTAAGTTGTTTTTGAGAGGCCACTGATTTTTATTATTACACAGATGGGGTTTTTGCCTTTGTGAATCCATTAGCAATAGATGAATTTTTGCTGCTGTAATTAGAGACATTGATCCTTTTTGTCAGAAGGAATGTGCTATCTATCACTGGAGTTCTAACATATGTGTTTCTCTTGAATTTGAGCAATTTCCGTAATCCTTTCAATTTTGTTTTGTAGTTTGTTGGGACCTGATGGGTCTTTAATTTGGAAAAATCTACATGCTTCCTAACACTGGAGGAGTATTTTAACTTGTCACTTGTTGCTTTATTTCAGTAGAGTTTTTGTAGGGAATCCTGCAAAGCTTTATCTGTCCTGAAATATTCTGGATCCCCTGTTATGAAGAAGTAGTCGTTTTCCCTTTGATTCTGTGCCATACCAAAACAGCTTAATCAGTTCAAGTACTAGTAGATAAACAGCATTTTTTTTGTAGGTTAGAATTTTTCTGTTACCTGCTTTTTGCAAATGTCTTGATTCCTTCAGTAGTTACTGACATCAAGGAGCTAGTGAACATCATCAGTTGAGCTAAGATGTGGCATCCAGTCTTATCTAACTGCAGCAGATGCAGTGACATGGAAAGTTTATCTGTGCACACATGATCATTGAGATGTGTATTTATTAATATTTTAATAGGAAATATCTAACGTGTTAAAAGATAAGCTTCTTTTTCTTTTAGTTTTTGTTCCCAATGTGTCCCTTAAGAAGTATGAAAAACTCTTCACATGAGAACATGCTTATAAAGGTGCCATCTTTTTATGGAAGGAATATGTTATTCGTCAGTTTGTGGCATAACTACAAAGTAAGAATTGTACAAGTAGATTTATCTGTGTGCAGCTAGCTATAGCAATTAGTAGTGCTGGAACTCTTTATGTTACAAGTCATCTTCATCTGCTTCTATCAAATGCTCCATGTGCTTTAGAAGGCTCAAACAATAATAATTAGAATGTTACTTAATTGAAAAAACAGAAGGTCACCACATAAGAGTTCCAAAGTGGTTTTTTTAATTAAGAAAAAGTATTAGAAAGTTGTATCTACAACTTTTCTGTTTTAAAAAAAAAAGTCTTCCTTTGCAAGATAATAATAAGGTAGTTAGAACTTCTAATTTCCTAATTTGTGTGGATTTTCCAATTGTCTCTGAAGCTTTTGCTCATTCTATGAAGTTTCATTTGAAGAAAAAGTGAAGCAGAGCTTAATTTTCAATAGGCTTTTACTGTCCCGTTTATTAATATATTGCCTTATTCTAAGGAACTTTTAACTGTAGAAAATGTTCAGCAGAAAGTCTTTCTAAACACTCAATTATTAATTGCTCTCAACACTGACACTTAATGAACTAATCCATTCTGTTACATATCTACATTCTTCATATTTCTGTACGAGTCTACAAGTTCTCTCTGACTTGTCCTTAGTACCATGAAATGTGCTTAGGAAGAGCAGGATGCATTTGCCATGAACAGTCTGCAATGTTAATCTCTTTCTTTGTTCATATTCTACATTCCCCGCTAGACACTGAATGTACCTCTTGTATGTACTCTTCAGTTCAAATGGTATTTTACCTTAAATGTATAATACAGTACACTTCACTTCTTGATTTAAGATATATTTGTTAGGTTGTGGGGTTTTTTTCCTTTTCTGTCCTGCTATTTAACTATAGACCAGCTTCTTACCTGGTTAGGCTTAAGACAAAGATGTAGAGAAGAAGGTATCAACGCAGAGTTCTGTTACTGCTAGTGCAAAGGAATAAATTTATTTCTTGCTTGGTTGCGCTAATCAATAAAAATAGAAACAGGCATCATCATAGTTGGTAGGACTTAAGAGATGAGTTCGGGTGGGGGGAGTATTACAGACACAGTTCCACATGGCAGGCTACTGCTGTTTGGGAATTGAGTATGAGTATATATTTATAATAAAACCGTGAGATATGATTAGACACAGCATGATAGAGTATCATTTTAAAGAGTTACAATACAATTGTATTTCTCATACAGCTCATGATCTATTGCTGTTCGTTCTTTTCCTCTCCACTAAGCACTGTCTTTATTTAGCCTTGTTTGGGTTATGTATAGCTACACTTCTCTTTAGGCTTTCTACGTCTTTCCCTTTGTTCCAAATAGTAGTTCTCTTGCCATTTCACTCTGTTCTGTAGTAACAGAATGAAACTCCCTATTATCCTGCTGTGTGAACAAAAGGTGGATTCGAGCACACTTACTGAATGCAATAGCATTTTTCATCTGCTTTTGTGGTGTATACCAGTGACTTGTTGGCCATGTGTTGGCTGTAGTAGTGCAAGTTCCCAGGTTCAAAGACTGCTTTATACGATTTAGTCCCTCTAAATTTCTGCTTACAAAAACATATGTTCTTGGAGTGGGGTTAGTTCCTATAGCATTTTCTGCACTTTACAGTCATTGTTTCATATTTTTAAAAAAAAAGTCTCAAAAATACATTTTGTTAAGTCTAGCTTTGCTCTTGGTAAACTGATTGTAGCAATTCCTTGTAGTTTTTCCAAAGACAAAAACTAACATTCTTAAGACTACTGATGCCTTATTTCTGGAGTAGAAATGAAAGTATTCTATTGCTGGAAAATCAGTTGTATTTGCATATAGGCAAATCAAGTGCATTTTTCAAAATACGATCAGAAAGGGCATTAAAAGCCCTTTTTGGAATTCTTGTGGGAAGAATTGATCAGTGGTGTTAGTCCTAATGGCTTCAGGTCTTTACTGAATTGTATGCAGTCAAATTCAGTAGCTAGATGGTCAGACATTATTTAAATATTCAGCACTGTGGCCTTTATCAGAAAGCAGATCTGTTTTGTGTATTATTCTACTAGCAGGAAGATAAAGTCCTTATGGACATAGAGGGCACTAAAGACTGCTACATCTTAATATTTGAATGCCTATAGAATTTGATAATTACACAACTGGCGAGTATAACTTCCTGTTGGTAAAAGAATATCTGATTTTAAAAGTTCCTTTTGTCTCCTTGGTTTGGAAGTGTTGCAAGGGGAACAAAGGTATAAAGCCCATGTTGAACTTGGGAAGACACTAATGCTGTATTTTTTTTCTGTCTTGGACATGACGCTTATTTGAAAGGCTATTTATCCATTATTAAAACAATGAGGATTTATTTAAAAACAGGATGTGTAACACTGTGTAGAATAATTCTACTCATTTGTTTGCAATAAATAAGCATTAAAGCAGGGGGAAAACCCCAAAATTTCAGTAACAGAAATGTATATTTGAAGAAAAAATACAGCGTACCTATTGATAAAATGATCCAAATAATCATGCTTGCTTTTCTAGGAAGTAACACTTCTTGTTAACCTGCAAAATTATACCTATAGTATGCATATGCTTGATGACTTTGTGACAGCCACATTTTGTACAAAATTAACAGCTTAGTATTTGACAAATATTTTCAAGTCTACACACTCCAGTGGCTTTGTGCTCTTAATAAATTGATTAGTCCAAATAGAAATGTTCTCACTAATTTGTATGGTGGAATCTTAATGTTGCGGTAAATTAGTTTATACTAATCAGTTAAAAAATTTAAATGTCAAGGGAGGATTAAAAATTTAAAATATAATTAAAGCTTGAAAGTATACTAGCTTGCTGTGTGTATCTTGTGTCATATTTTTTGCCATGTGTAGTGCTGAAAAGTGTCTCTTGTGTATAGCTGCCTTGGCTGTCGAAGAGCTTGGCTTTGAGCGATTTCATGCATTAATTCAGTAAGTAATATGTTGGAACATTTAAAATACAATATTTTGAAGTTACACTGATATTCACAGCCCTGAAAGGGGTATGTTGAGAAACTTTTTGTGTGTTACAAATCAGGTTAAACTTGGATTTCAAGTTTTGGTTGGGGGTTTTGGTAGTTTTTCTTTGCATTTTACCATTTAAAACGGAGTATCATTTTGAGCATAAGCATTAGGCTTTAAAATAAAACTGGAGCAATGTAATGTGTGAAATTGGCCAAATAACTTGTGCATTTCCAGCATATGAACACTGCTACTTTTTTTGGGTGTAAATACAGAGCTTACAGTTCTAGTGAGTTTATCTTTAAAGGTAATAGCCTTTTATTTTCACAGTGAACAACTGTAATCGTTATACAAATATATCCCCAAAGAGGAAATAAAGAGCAACAGAATTTCAAAAAACACTTGAGATGGAAAATGTTACAAATCAGAACTAAAATAACTACTGCTTATTGTACCAGTAGTAATTATAGTTTGTTCTTCAAAACCAGTGTCGTATGAGGAAAGAAGAAAGAGGATATAAAATTATTGTAACCTTATCTGATCAAAAGACTAATTTTCTGTCCTCCCCCTCCCTCCCACTCACCTACTTGATCTTTGGACTTGTGGTACCCACTTCAGTTTTTCTGTCTTTCTCACTGGAAATGAATGCTCTTGCTTACGCCTTTACAGCAAGCGGAGGGATGCATTTCAGATCCAGCTTTGCCTTGCATTCCTTGTACGCCTTGTATACTCTATTGATAACGAAAGATAGTTTAAAAATCTCAAGTGTTAGCCATAGTAAACCCATCTATGGGTATATTTTTGCAGATGTTTGTTTCTTTTTTAAACAAGACTTACTAAAAGTGTCCAAGAAATCAAAAAGAAAATAATGTGCCTGTTTGTGTAAGATAAGCAGAAAGTGCGATCTAGTTTGAATTACTCAATAAAAACTAATGTTTGTGTTCTGAAAAGCAGTATTTAGCTCTAAATATCCCAAGAAATAGAAGGGGTATTACTTCACTGGAGTCGTGATGGATCTCTTCCTTTCCTCTGTTTTTATTTCACTTTTTTTCTTTTTAAGCATATAATCACCTGGTGTTACGTTATCATCCAGGCAGCAACCCTATTATACAACCAGATGGTTTCCCAAATGTGGTTTTGAACATTTCGCTTTTTCCAAAGCTAGAGTCTAACAAAATCAAATTCTCATGGGAAATGTAATAATTACTTCAAAAGCCTGCAAGATAGTCTTACCTGGTTAAGTGGAAGATTTTTTTTCCTGCACTGGACTTAATGTCTTTCAGAACACTATATAATGCAAATGTTATTTTGGTGACATACAGTCTATTCACAGTTTCAATAACAGTTTTGTAGAATTACTGGTTCAAGCCACTCAGCTCTTTTATAAGTGTATGTAACTTTATGGTTAGTGTTTGCATATAAAAACTACGTTCATTTTTGCACATTGCTCCAGAATTATTTATCTTCTCCTGATGCACAAATACTAATGACTCTATGGCAGTTACAGTAACTCCAGAACAGCTGCTGTGTCATTCTGTATATAACACCAGATTTACTCTGCTTTTACGTGTTCAGTATTAGTAGTTCTTGTTTGTGCTTTGTGGCACTGTTCTAATGCTTCATCTAAATACATTTTCCTTTCTGTTGATTTTTTTCTGTCTTTAGCAAACGAGCATTCAAAAGCTTCCCTGAGCTGAAGGATGCAGTTTGGGATCAATATTCAGTGTGGACAAACAGATTTGGAGTATTGCTCTTTCTGTATTCTGTAATACTGACAAAGGTTTGTGGGTGGTTTGATATTTTGTGTGTTTGTGTGTGTGGTTGGTTTAGGTTTTCTCTTAAGAGGAAGTTTAATCATATAACCCTTTTTCTGTAAAATGTGAATGCTAAACTGATAAACTAAGTCAAATCTAGATAAACAGATGGAATGGTATCTTCATTCATGTTGCAGTACATTTCCAGCATAAAATCTTGAAGAGCTCAGTTTTTGGGTTGGTTTTTTGGGTTTTTTTTTCCCCCCTGATCTGGTAGACTTACAGACTTTGGAAATATTCTTCCTTGTATATCCCTAACATCTCTTATCAAGAGAAAGAAGTGTGTTTAGGTATCAATTCGTATAAGAACATCAGCGTCCTAATGTTTTACTATTGCATTCTGTTGTTGTAAATGTTGCACTTCATTCCTAAAGAGAGCAAAAATGTTTGTAAATTTTCTGCAGGGTATTGAAAACATAAAAAATGAAATTGAAGATGCAACTGAACCATTGATAGATCCTGTTTACGGTCATGGAAGGTAAGCTGCAAAATATGGTTGCTACGAGTTAAAATAGATTAGTGGGCTAATTTTTTATGTGTCTGTAACTGATCATTCATTTAGAAATTATTGACATTGTGGCAAAGATTCAATTACAACTTTATAATATCTGGAAGCAGCACTTAACATAGTGTGCCTTTTTCACTGCTTACTCCATTTAGTGCATCAGTTCTGAGGAAATGCTTCTGTTATTGCTGAATTTTCAGAGGAATAATTCTCAAACTCAGGGCTACATTTTTATATCAAGTTGTTGATTGAAAAAGTGGAGATCATATTAAGGTTGCTGAATTGCAAGTACACTAATTAAAGGAATATAGTTAGAGAATAGCTGCTCAGCTGTCAGAATAATACAATAATTTTTTCATTTGTTAGAGACAACCACTTTTTCAGAAATAAATTGTATGTCCCTTTTAATAGGCTATTTCTTTCTGTTATATAGCCAAAGTTTGATTAACCTCCTGTTGACGGGGCATGCTGTTTCTAATGTGTGGGATGGAGACAGAGAATGTTCAGGAATGAGTAAGTTGATTCTAGTTTATACTTGTTCATAATTTTTAATGTACTGTGAGATGCTGACCTACAGATTTGGAATATGCTCTATTTCTGTTTTGATAGTCTCCTTGTTTACTGTCCTTTGATTTAAGCAGACCTCAGGTGGAAATAAAACATACTTGCACAAAATCTCTGATGTTAATATCAGTGAATACAGGGTTGTCAGCTACAGGTTGAAATTATAAGGTACCTGATGACCTGGATGATGAAAGGGAGTGCAATCTGCAAGTTGGGAAGGTTGGTCACACAGGAGACAGGGCCACTATTTGGAGCAGCCACATCAGGCTACAGAAATGGACTGACAGGAACCTCATGAAACTCACCACAGTCCTGCATCTGGGATGGAATAAACCCATGCAACAGCACAGGGCAGCACTGGCTGGATAGGAAGCAGATTTGTAGAAAAGGACCTGAGCTCTTGTGGACAGTGAGTTGCATGAGTCATGTCACAAAGGCAGCCAGCTGCATCTTGGGCTACATTAGGAGGAGAGTAGCCAGCAGGTGGAGGAAAGTGGTGGTTCTTTCCCTCTGGTGCAGTTTTGGGCTCCCCAGTACCGGAAAGACATTCACATAGTGGAGCAAGTCCAGTGGAGGGCCACTGATAAATCAGATTATGATCAATCTGAATTGTTCTTGCAGCTTTCCTTTCTATTGGGATCATTTGCTGTTCTGCAATTAATGTATCTTTTTTGAAATCTTGCAGTTCATTCCCTCATTTGTCTTTCAGATTATCTTTCTGGTAGACCCTATTTATTACTTATCTAAGTTGGGATTTTTTTCTTTTCCGAGAATAGCAAACTCTCTTTTCACACAGTAATATTTCACATTTAGGTTCTCAATCAATTCTGCCCTAAAAATCCAGAACCAGAACTCCCATAGAAACATCAGTCTCTTTTTGGGGCAGAGAGGAGGAACAGAGAATAATCTTTAGTATATCTTAAGAATCTGGTATTATATGTCCTGTTAGTTTTTCACTGGTCGAATAATTGGACCTAACTACTGTTGGGAGCCCTCCATTTTCTTCAAGTCCTTGGGGTAATTACAGTCAAAACCAGTTTGTTCGCTGTCTGAAGTCTATAATCAGTATCTATTACAAAGTGATTTGTGTAGACTACCAAAAAGAAGGACAAAGAAGAGCTTTTACTGTTCACAGCTTCTTAGGCAAAACTGAATTTTGGATACATTGTCACATTTCCTTTATCTGTCAATCCTTTCTGTCATCTTTTCTTCTCTCCTTCGATCAATTACCCTGTCTTTTGACTCTTTGGCTGCAGCCTTCAGCTTCCTTTCTGCAAATGCTATTGAGTTTCTCATGTAGAAGGGTTGCAGGTGTCAAAATAACAAGAACTGAATGTGTTTGCTGACTGTTTTCTGAAGTTGGCTTTATGTGTGTTTCTGTGGTTTGGTTACTGGTCAGTTGCCTTAAATTCCTCTGGTCAAACGACTACAAGGTGGGAGGTTTGACATCAGTGTTGTACAGAACCAATTGCCAGTGCTGCTTGATTTTTTCCCTGTGTAAACTTAATGGAAAGAGATTTCAGGTACTTCTGTGATTAGGTGTAATGGGTAGGTGAACTTCTGAACCTGAGGGGCAGGAAAGGTATCCCTGGGCATGGTGGAATAGATGTGCTAAAGAACTTGCAGAAAGCAGCAGATGTGATGTGGTTCATGGTGTATTTGCAGGGGCAGCAATGAAGCAACAGTGAGAAGTTTCAGCCGCAATGCAGGAACAGGAAAAATGCTGGATAGATGATGCTATTATCATAAGTGAACACATTTACTGAATTGAATATTCAGAATAGCACTTACTCACCTTACATTTTTATTCAGAAGTTATGTAAAGCCACTTTACCTCTTGCTCAACTGTTTAAATAAGGAATTTTTAATTAATAAGTAAATCTTTAAAATAATTTTAAAGCCATTTTAAAGTTACTGTCAGTAATTTTCAGTGACAAAGAACATACTGAACTACAAACTTGAGGAATTACCAGGTAGTTTGAAGATGATACTCTCAGAGCTCTGACTCTTATGATATTGCATATTTTCCCAGTAGGGCAGGAGTTATTAAGTGGAATCTTTCATGGCCACCACTGATACAAATACCAGTGAAATTATCCCTCTTTGACTATCTACGTATTCTTCTTTAAAGCTTTCTTCTTACTCTAATCTCTTCTCTTGACATGGTTATCCACAGTAAGAAGAAATGGGAAGGTAGATTTTTTTGTCCTCCTTTTTTAAAGATTGTAATTCTTAGCATGAAGTGTAGCAATTTAATATGAGTACAAATAATGCTGTAATTGCTTTTTCTTAGCGCCAAGAATTTGTGGGGTTCCATGTTATCACTAGGTGGCGATGTTCCGATATGGCTGGTAATGCTATCATGACATTTTAAAACCATCATTAGTTTGGGCCTGACTTTTTTTTAAAGGCTCAGGTTTTCTCCCTTATTAGAAATTTGAGTACTTTGCAAAAGCCTTTTTAAAAAAAGGAGAAGCTAACTTTCTGACAAGAGGCACATGTATTCATTTTCTTAGATGATCTTTGGTGTTACCAGGTCTTTTCTAGGGGTGTTTTTTCTTTCTGTGGGGTGAAGATATTCACAAGGATGAACTTTGATTTAGGGCAGCTAGTCTTCTCTTGGTTCCTCGTAAGTCATCTGAGAGTGATTTTGGCTTTTGTGTCTGTCTTCTCTGTTGACTAATTCTGAAGGAGACACGGGTGGACCAGTGACTACAGGCTAAAGCTAACCTAGTAGCTAGCTTCCAGATACACGATCTATGTAGTTTGATTACTAGCTGTTCAGGATATTCACACTCAGCACTACTGTTGTAACCAGGATCCCAGCTCTCTCTAGTTATCAGTCAGAGTTCTCATTTAGTTATCTGTCAGGGGAACAAAATACTTAATAAACTGTTTGGTTTGGTTTTTTTTTTCTGAATAGTAAATATTATTTATATGCAACTTTGCAGTTCTGTTCCAAGCATCAGCTCCTAAATCTGAAGCCTTTGTTTAGCAGACTGAACTTTTCATTGATTTTTGTTAAAGATTTTTAAGAAATACATGTGATGTATTAAAATTATTTCTTTAATATACTGTTGCTTACTTCTGCCATTCATTTCCATTCATGGCACATATAAATGTGCTATTTCTGAACAATAGCTAGTTTGAAGGATCCATCACTAGTTTTTAAATTGGAGTAGCTTTCTTGCCTGTGGCTCAGAGAAAGGATGAATTGTCTCAGCGTATGACAATTTATAGCAACACAGCTCTAAGTCAGTGAGGTAATGGGGTTCTGCAAAATATTATCTATGCACCCCCAGATGATTTAGTTCCAAGCAAGTTTAAAGATAGTCTTTGAAACACAGTTTCAGATCAAAGAATTCTGCACTGCAGAGAGGCTTTTAGTATGTATAGCTGAAAACTAAGGAAGGAGTTGTACTTCCAGGCCACAAAGGTAGTGAACAAGCTTGTGTTTATAAGTTTTTCGGGTTTGTTTTTTGGAGTTGGGGGAGGTTTTTTGGCTTAACAGTAGAGGAAAAAGTTAACCCACTACTGTAATAACTTCTGCACTGTTGCAAAATTCAGTGAGGTAAACTTGAAGTTGGTGAAGGAAGCATGGCATACCATGCCTGACACTGCAGCTGCAATGAAATACAGAATTGATTTCTGGAAGTCCAGAAATCTTTAAATTTAGAACAGTTTCTTTCACTTGCTAATGGTCCTGAGGCCATCATAGTTTTATGCTGTTGTACATGGATGATCAACGTTAAAAAAATATAGTTGAGAATTAAGTGTTTTAGAAGGAACTTTAAATACAAAAGTCAATGTTCTCTGAAAAAAAGGAAATACAGATCTTGTGAAATTGATCATGGTGTATGTTCTTATGTATTTGCAGGATCAGGTTTGTGCTGCTCTTTGTTTAGACAATGTTTGGGGACCTAGCAGAGCAGTTTCAAGTAGACAGTACTTGTGCTGTTGAGATGATGTATATATAAGCCCAGAGCTTCTTCAAATCACAGAATCACAGAATGGCAAGGGTTGGAGGGGACCTTGGGAGATCATCTAGTCCAACCCTCCTGCTAAAGCAGGTTCACCTATAACTAGTTTCTAAGCTTGAATTTTGAAGTACTTTCTCATTCTTTATTAGAGAGCCTCAAAGAAGGCTCTGTAATTGCTCTTCCAATCAGTAGTACATAAATAATTCAGCTGTTCCTGACAACTGTGTGTGTTTGAGAGCTGTATGGTACATTAAGTGGAAGTCAGTACAGAAAATCAAATTGAGCAAATGATTTCTTTCTTGCTAACAAAAGTATTATTTGCAAAACTATGTTTTATTAATCAGAATGTGAAATGATTAAGACAAATATAGCCAGGGAACTCTTCAAAAAAAAATGGGGGGGGTTGAGGAAAGGAAAGAAAGCTACATATATGCATATATACATTTTTTTCCCTTTCAAGACAGCTGTTTTTAAAATTTTCTGAGAATAATTTTGGTGTGAGGTACAAGTAATTCATCTAATAAATCCAACAACTTTTGAAAAGAGGCTATCAACAGTAAACTTTTAAAACCATCCATTTGGCTCTTCTTATTTTATAGAGAAGGAAATTATTTAAACCTTTGTAGTTTTTTGACTACACCTTGATGATTTGCCATTGTTGCTAAAACTGCACATCTTGAAAAATTGTTTTTACTTGACCAATTCTGAAAGTAAGAAAAATTGCTTAAAAGAGGTTTTGCAGATTTTTCTTGAATAAATTTTGTGTTTTGTTTTGAACAGAACTTCTTGGTATACATAAACAGGCAACAGTAGGCTTTTTGACATTGATGGAATCTCTGAGATATTGTAAGGTAAGCCATTTTCTTCATCATTTAAATTTTTTCTTTCATTAAGGTGTTGTGGGCAGAATTGACAGTATTACTATAAACTTCACTATGTACAATTGGAGATATTAAAGAACTTTCTAACTGTTCAACTTCAAATTAAAACTGAGAATAATACTATGCTGAAACAGATATAAAATTGTTAAATGCATCTGAGTATCAAATGTTATTTCACACTATTTAAGTTAGAACTCTATTGCATCAATTTAATATAGCTAGTTAGAAGCTTATGTTTTAACTTGCATTAAGCATTATTTTAGTAATGTAGATGGTTATAATACTGCGAAGCCTCAAAGTGGCTTGCTATTGTGAATGTTGCAGTTTTATTGTTCTGTTTTTATGCTATCACTGTCTTGCATTTAAAATAAATAGCCATAAGTTAAAATTATAAAACTACTATTATGTAAATATATTCTGAATATATTTGAGACATAGAAGTTACTTTATGTATTTATCTGTGAACATCTGAAAGTAACTGGAGTGCAGCCTAGTCCACATTGTTTCTTCCTGTTGTGACACAGAATTTCTTGATTGAAGGTTTTTATTAGAGAAATTTTGTGCTTTACAAATACTACTTTTGAAACAGCATTAATACTCTTAATTTCAAAAGGCTTTTTTGGTTGTTCTTTGCTTCCTTTTCAATCTCTGTTGAATTTCTTTAACTTACCTTAGGGTTAAAGAGGATTATGTGGTTTGCAGAACATTGGTATATTGATTGTAACTAACTGTCCCTTCATTTATTAAATTAATGTCAGTTCACCCCAAACCAGCTAATAAGTCAAGTGGACTTCTAGCTCATTTAGCATCTGATTATGGCGTTAAGCGTAGGAGTATTTACTCGTGTGCATGTCTCCCAAGTTTGAAATAAGGGATATTGTCAGTACCACTTTCTCACTGATGTCTTATTTCAATTAATTATCATAAGTTGTCTTGTTTTTCAAGTCAAACAGGAATCAGTGATTAAAATTAGAATATAAATATTTTCCCCTGGTTTGTCATTTTATTCAACATTTTATATTAGTTTACAGAGCAGTTGGGACTTCACTAACTGAATTCTCATTTACTTTATCGCTAACTAGATGAGTTTTCTGTGTTTGCTTTATGTTTCTGGTTTTGTTATACCTTTTCAGGTTGGCTCCTATTTGAAATCTCCAAAATTTCCCATTTGGATACTTGGTAGTGAAACACACCTCACAGTCTTTTTTGCCAAGGTATGTTAGATCTGATTTTTGGTAACTTCAGGCAGATAAACACCACATAAATTCAAAGTTCAGATCTTGCCAAAATGTGAGTTTCATGTGGATTTAATGTAAAAATGTAGTCACCAAACCTTTCAATTAAGCCTTTCCTTGGAGGCAGAGTTGTGCAAATGATTTAACGATATCTCATAAATTTTAGTGAAGTATTTTTGTTGTAGCTTAATTTATTGGGCTGGGGGAAGGGTAAGCTTTAGAACAACATAGTTGGGTTAAGTACTGTCTTTGGGCTGAAGATCACACTTACAGCTTAAAGTGAAAATAAAAAATATTAACTAAAGCATGTAATTGGGCTTAAGTTCTCTTGTACTGCTGTTGCATGAAATAGCCCTAAACAGTGACAGTTGAGTCAATTCCTAGTTTTAACAGAAGTCTACCAGTGGCTCAGCAGTTTCCTCCATTTCTAAAATAATAGAGATTTTATTCTATCTACATGGTCTTCATCTCTACATCTTGATTGTCAAAACTCATTTGGTATGCATAGAAATATTATTAGCCTGCTTCTACTACAAGGAATTGGAGGTAGAAAGAAACTACTTAAGAAATAATTTCTTCCTTAAAACAGAAAATTTGATTGAAGCACGTCTTATTGAAGAGAATATCAAATATCAGTAGTTTTTCTTCCTGGGACTTAGCTGACCTGTCACCAGCCAAATATTTATTTACAGTTAGATATTTTGGAGGCAGCCACGCAGAGACAACAAGTTGAAATGTGGTGGATAATCTCCTATACAAAACATGGAAACGTGAGAATACTCATCATAGTGTTTTGATCCACTATCACCCACTTAAGTGGAAGTGTTCTTTCTAGATGAAAGAAAACAGAATCTGGAAACATCTGAAATGAATCTTCACCTCATATCTTCCATATTTTATTTTCTAAGATAGACTGTACTGAGCAAAAATACTAGTTTGTTCTGCAGATGAGTATGTAATGAGTTGGAAAGGACATACAAACATTTATATTAACTAAATAATTCATTCTTCAGAACTCTGATACTTAAGTGTATCATGATAGAGCTGAAAAAACTTGCATGAATAGGTTGAGGGAGGGGAGGGAGAGGGGAAATGTTAGCAGGGAACTATAATTAGTACCAGCATATTTTTTTTCTTTCAATTACAAGTGTGTGCGTATAAGGCTAGAAAGTTGGCTAATGCTCAGCAATCCAAATTTAACATTTACTGGAAAAAAGAGTGGCTGTTACTCCTAGTGGTCATGGACTCTGCGTTTGCAACAAGGTAGATTTTCCCCTGAAAAAGTGAGTATGTAGGTTCTTCATAGGCAACTAAATCCAAGCAGCCATCAGTTCTGCCTCTCCCTGCCCTCCCTTCTTTTCAGTGAATAAGAATACTTTCAAATGGCCTCAGGCCAACAAAAATAAACAAGGAAGCTTTCATCTGACATGCTAAGTATCCCTGCATGCTCTGTCAGATTGTGCTAATGCAAATAGACAGTATTGTAAATGTCCTCTAAAAATCAGCTTTAAGTTACAGTCCTTTTTTTTTTTTTTATTGTAGGGAAAAGAGAGGGTGAGAAGGGCAGCTCTAAATTACTTAATGTAGGGATAAGGCTGTGATGCTCTGGATCAAATGCTGTATGGTTGGTTCTTGGTCATTTTTATGATACTCAACATGGGAAGTTATGACAAGCTGAAACTATTCAGAACTTTTAGGAATGTCAGAGTGTAGTCAGACACTGTATAAAAGAACCAACAGGTTGAAACGTTACGTGAAATATAACAAGAAAATGTTTCAGTGCAATGGGAAGAACAGTAGCAGGTTAATAGCTGCTTTCTAAATACTGTCTGCTGACATGCAAATTCACATGGTCTGGAAGTTTGAATTCAGACTCTTTGAAAGTGAAAAGACAGCATGGAATAAGTGTCTGTCTGGTGACTTCAGGTCATTGAAACTGTCCATGGGGACACTTTGGAGCTGTGCAAGTTTTTCAAATATTCCCTTAGTCTGTTCCCAAGTCTTGGAGCACAGAGGCCACAACAGAATCGGCTGTCCATTTTCAGTTACAGCATTGTAGCATTTCTAGACTTGAAGAATCAGATAAGCAGAGGAAACTCCTGGCCGAGACACCTGAATAAGTTACAGATTACTGCTTTTCAAGGAAAGTGTGCCTGTTTTGCTGTGTTCGGACTCTACTTACGGGTTTGGATTACGTTTTTTTATGTTTCTAACTTTGATCACTGTAACCTGTTCTACATATTCTCAGGGCCTTTCTTCATCATCCTTGATAGTATTGTCTCTTGGAAGAAAGAACATTCACTTGTCTTCCTAAACAATCTCTTTGATCAAAGTTCAACAGAGGGACACCTGAACAAACACTGACACTGCTATAGGAGATCCTGAATTTGGGTCAGTGGTGTTTAACAGAACTGGGCTAAGGGGGAGTGTTATTTGGTACAGCATTTAATCTCAGAACAGAGAATGTCAGTGGCCATGAAGGAAAATAAGATGCATGTGTAAAAATTCAACCATTACTAGTATGTGTTAACAACTCTGGTCTCTGCAAAAGTAACCAATGTACATCCAAATAAATTATACTTATCCTTTAACTTAGGAACTCTTCTACTTTGGGAAGGTAGTGAAAAATATCTATGCCCTTCCTTTTGTTTTTTGCTCCTATGACCATTGAATGCTGGTAATCAGATTTTGAAATTCTTTCTTCATCAGAGAAGAAATCAAAATCAGGATTTGGAAGAATTACAATTCAGGAAATGGTTACAGAGCGTGTAGTTTCAGTTTCTTTAGTTTCCATGAACAAGTGGAATTGGTTCTGGTTGAGACAGTCTGGATATCTGGTAGAAAGAATATAGGTGCATGAGGCAACTGCAGAAATAACTTCTGGTCTAAAGTAGCGTTTAAATTTTCTGTGTGCTGATTAAGGACAGGGAGACAAATGCTGCTATGTTCTTGACAATAGCTCTGACCTGGCTAAATCAGCAGTGAATCTTCAAATATTTCTATTAGCTGTTAATTTTAAGAGCTTCCTTCTGCAGGAAGAGATCCCTTCTTAAAACGAATGTTAGAGCAGGGTGTTTCCTGTGGGATCTGTGGGCCCCCAAAGAGAATTGAAGGTACTTTACTGGTTGCTTTAAGCTTCATAGTGTAAATGCTATTGCTAAATTAATTTAAGTTGTTCTGAATAATGCAGTATTTCATAAGGTTTGCTTTGTCCAAATAAGTTTCCTAGCAGAAAGGTCAAGTCTCCTGAGAATAATGGTCTCATAGTTGGCAGGGGGCACCTCAAAATAAAATACTTCTGTAAGGTATCTACCCTATTCTAGCTTTGCATGGTCACAGAGCATAACTTTGAAACCATACTCTGCTCTTTGTGGGTCTGCTCAAATTTTACTTTTGCATTAATTTGTTCCTGCTACAGAAGTGTGTTTCTTTATGAATGTGCACTTCTGGGCAGTTTCTTTGTTTATTGTTTGTTTGGGATGTTTTCTGTGGGAAAACTTGTGCTTTTTTAAATTCATGTAAGTGATTTTCACACCAGCATTTATCACAGTAACTTCTAGATTTTGTCTAAATGTTTCAGTGTAATGCAACAGTGTATAGTGGCATGTTTGTTTTTAATGAAACAATTTACCCAAAGTCATCTTGGCTTTATTTTCTCTAAATATAACAGATTTGGAATACTGTCAGTTGTGAAGGCTCTGTATTTCTATATCTCATGTTTTTAATTAGAAATGTACTTTTGGCTTTAAGTGGAGGTAGCTTTCATGAGAAACTTTGGCCATCATATGATTTCTGGCTTTGCTCAGGAAAAACATTTTATTTTCTCATTTCCCACATTGTTGGAATGAGCAGCCAACTGTGATAGCTGCAAGGAAAAATCAGATATCTCTGTCTCCTCTTAGTTTTTGATGGTCTGTACTTTAGTTGTACTAAAAGAATGTTTTAACAGTGGAGAAACCAAAGCTGCTCAGAGTGGCTATACCAACTTTCTACAGGACGTGTTCTTTTTCATGTCTTGTGCACAGTTTGGGAAAGAACAGGTTGTGGAGAAGCCAAGTATGCCCTCTCCAAACCAAGAGATAAAGAACTAATTCTGGTTTTGCCACCTCCCTTGACATCCTTTCAGGCCTACAAAGAACTTGACTTCCAAGAAGAGCAGGGATATGCAGAGGACAACAGAAAGGTTGAGTGAAATGGCTGAGGTGTACATGTCTGTGATAGGCGGGTGGGGTTCATCTGCAGAGCTAGAAGGTTAGCACTCATAGATCATCGTGCCATAGGAAATCCAGTAATAGATGTGACAGAGGCCAAATGATATTCTAATGCAGTAAACTGGAAACACTGTGATTGTGACATACATTGTTACATCCTAAATCAAAGAGAGTCAAGAGTCTGCACTAAAGTTTTCAGGATTTTAGTGGGCCTGACTTGGATTTTCTGATTTTAGGGTTGGTGATCCGGGATCATCATTCCATCTTCCAGAGTCAGGTAGGACTCCAGTTACTCAGGATTTTGGGCTTTCAGGTCTTATTAGAAGGATGGAGTATGATCTGAGTCCCTGACACACAATTATAAAGAGGCCTTGAAACAGAGATCCAGCTATATAGATTATTTTAATTTTTTTTTAGCCTAGCACAGTAACTAAAAATGTGGAGCTAAGAGAAAGCCATAGCCATGGAATCTGAGGTCGCATGATTGACTTTTATCAAGACTGGAGTGCAATAATATACCCATATATGTTGAGGAAATTCCATGTGAAAAGTACTAAAGAACATTCTGAGTTGTATTCCTGTTCTTGAGGTTGGGTGGTAAAGATGTTGACGTTTTTGAACACTGGAGAAACGAATCTTTGGGCAGTGGCAGGCATTTAGATAACTTGTGGCAAAAACTCTGAAGTGAAAACATTTAGGAATTAGGTCAAGGTCCTGTAATGCTTGTATTGCTCTTGTCAGAAGTGCTGTGCATCCCATAAAAATGAGTAGCAATTACGAGGACTTACTGCTCAGATCATAAAGAGGTCATGAGGTTTTGCATTATTTGTTCTTGGAGTTGAGACATAGAAATTGTGATATAGAGGTCATTAAACTGAGAGACATGAGACTCTGAATGTTAATCTAACCAATTATTTGGGATTTACCATGCTAAAAGAATTGTATCCGCTGTGTTTACCCCAATTCTCTGACTAATTTCAATCATTTAGTGATATCTATATGTTCACTAAATTTTTAGAAAATTTCTAACATTCATCCCATTTTATACAGCTTTCACAATCATCATTTAAGGACATTGTTCATGGTTGGCTGATACAGACCATGAAATGTAATTGTATATGCCCCTAAGCAAATAAGTAAATTACTTCCTTATGGGAAAAGACTTCTTATCCATCTGCTTTCTTTCAGAGAGGGAGGTTGAGAGGAAGGCTACTGAGATGATACCACTTTTCGTGTGTTTCTTTGAATTGTTCCAATTTTTGTGTCACTGAATTCTTTGTCCTGAAATGTTACACGTTTTGATACTGTTTGTGCTGAGGTAGATGAGATAATGGCTTTGTACATGGTTTCCAAGCCTAGATGAATACTTGTAAAATGGGGCAGGAGGACTAGTTCTAGCAGTTCCAATAGGAACCTTTGATCCTGCAAAATTTGGATCTAAAAATTCAAAATAAAACACTACCGTGCATGAGACACCCTTTGAAATGAAGGAAGGAAGGAGGGATGAAAGAAGGAAGAAAAAGGGAAGAAAGCCAGCGCACTGAGGAGAACCTTTTCTAGATCCACAAATGAAAACTGAAGGAATTTCCTATCAACTGCTAAGCTCTCAATTTAATATATTGTAGGAGCACTTCTGAATTTGAAAACGTACAAAGAAAATATGCTTAAGTAATGAACATGAATATCACATGAACCATTTTTAGAGAAATTGTATTCCGTGATAATTTCAAGTCTATTTTAAATACAATTAGGAAGCAAAGTGATTCTATCAGTCATCTATTCATTCAGTTTTCCAACATCCTAGTTCCCTTCAAAGCATATGCTCTGTTTACTTTCCATTTGCTGGGTTTGCAGTTCACTTGGTGAAGAAACAAATCATTTTTTTTGTCTGACTTTTAAAGATTAGCAGTAGGCCATGGAACATATTTGAGACTAACGTGCAGTCGTCTCCATGAAACTATATTTTTACTATAACTTCAATGATACATTGTTTCTGAAAGTTAGCGGTTTCTTAGTGGAATAGGTTGTAGTGGTGAATGTGTAAGGTACCTGATGTGAAAAATGCACAAAGCCATATAGAAATGGTGGCTCATTTACTGTGCAGGCTCATGTGTAGGCAGAGCTGTCCCGAGGAGTACTTTTTTCCTTTTGCTCATGTTAGAATGAATGACTTCCGCATGTAAACTGAAATTGGGGGCTGGAAAGTAATGGATTGGGTCCTACCCCATAAGAGTACTTATTAGCATCTCAAAGGATTTATAGCCTCCTGTTTCAGGAAGAAGTGTAAGAGCAACATCCAGTTTGTATGTATGTTAGCCTAGTGAACGAAACGCTGATTTTGAAAGAAACACATTTTAGTTTTTCTTTTTGGTAGTGTATGCAGAGTGGCTTGCAAATAGTCAAAGATGTTGCAAAATGCAATTGTATCATTGATAAGTCATTGTATCAAGTAAATTCGGAAAGTCAACTTACCACATAGAAACAAAGGCTGAGAGCATCACTGTGTTGGTTCCAGCTGTATTTGATACAATAGGGAAGATGCTGAGCCTGAGTCATCACCTGATGAGTAGATAACTGTTTTTCAAATTTGGAGAAATAGGTATCCTGGTTCATTATTAAAATATGATGAATAAATTGATAGAGGTTTTTATAGTATTGCAGTTTTTAAATACCAATCAAATGTATATTTATAGAAACATGTTGCATAAAAAAAATCTTTATTCCTAATTCCAAATCAAGTGAAAAACAAAATACCGATGGCTTTTTCCTCCATCATTTGCTGCTTCTACTAGTCAGGTGCCCTTGTCTTTCCAAGTCCTATTCAATTCTGCCACAATTACGCGTTTTCAGCTATATTAAATAGTGAAGTATTGCTTATACTGTTGCTTAGATAGCAATGGGAGTACTGACCTGAAGTTTTCTTAAACATACCTTTCTTAATATAATGTGCTCTCATATGTTGCACTATGATTTTTTATTTTCTGCTGGTCACAAAGGGTATCCAACTTAATTGATGCATTAACATTTACCAGTTGCTGTCTTGATTCTGCATTTGGCACATGCTATGTTTGCAGCTATTCCAGTCTACCGGTAATGCTCTGAAATTAGGTGTTGTTTATATATATATGTCTTTGCATAATTGATTTACAGACTGCTTCCTTCCATTGGGTCATTGCTACTCAATATCATGCAGCACAACTTAGAATCCTTCTGATGTCTGACGGCTTCCAAGTTGTGTATGCATTAGCAGTTAGCTCACAGTAGATCTTGGCCTGAAAAATACACCTCTGCTTCAAAAGCCCTTTTCTCAATTAGATGTTTATACTTGGCTTCTTAGTGTTCAAAATGATTTTACACTTTAGCTTTCTTGGATATCTATTTGGATATTTTTTAAATTTCCCCAAAATAATAAAACTATCCTTTTTATTTGAGCACATATCCTTTTATTTGGTAGTGGAGCAGGTATTATTACACCCTAATCAATATGTAGTTCATTCAGTATTTGTGAGTAGATGGAGGGGAGAGGCATAAACTTCTATTCCCTTAAAGACTTCTAAAGTCTTAACCCAAAAGCTTTGACTTTGATAAATTTAGTGCGCTTTCATTTCCTGCTGGTTTACAAATCATTGACTAGCATGCAAACAATTAGGAAGAAAATATTAGCTTCCTTAATAGGTAATCTGGCATGAAGTGACAAATGGAAAGTAGGGTGTTAGTCTCACACAGTAGAATGCTCCTTTTCAGAAAGTATATAAATGCAATGGTATGCTCCAATTTTCACATCAGGCTTTGGCTTGACTGTATTTATGAAATAGATAAGGCAGAGGTAAAAGATGCTGTTATAGGATGCAACCTTAGCACATGGAGATGGAAAAAAGCTGAGTTTAGTTTCCATTCTTTTTCAACAAGTAAATATACATGATTGTCAACGTTTTTAAACCAATGCAGGTCAGGAAATAAACCAATTTAGGACAGCAAATATATAGTGGCAGGTTATCTTCATGGAATCATTCCAGAAATGGAATTTTAAAAGAGAAATTTTATTGAGTCTTTTCCACACAAAATTTTTTTTATGAGTCCCTAAATCTAACCCATTATCTTCCAAAATATGGAATTTAATATGTTTGTAGTATCACAATGAAGAGCCATGACAGGTAAGTAGAATGAACAACTTCTCCCATATTCCACATATCCTCATATGAGGTAATAGGTAGAAATTGTAAACTGTGATAGTGCCAGGCTCATGCCATCCATTCTTTGCTCTACAAGCCACCTTCCTTTTTATTTTATTTTATCTTCTAATTACAGCCTGCTAACTGCATAAATCATTTACCAGATAATGATACTGGGAATAATATTTTACCCATTTCTAGTGAGACTTAGAATTGGAAATCTAGTACTCACTACATGACAGAATGGCAGTTCCAGAATTAGCGTATGAACTGATGGTATGCCCATCGTGTCTTCCATTTGAGAAAATGAGTCTGTATGAATGGCTGTTAATCTGTCCTCACCTGTTACAAACCAAATGTTCTAGATTGATTCTTCAGATTCTCTTCAGAGCTTAAGAATTAGTTTTAAATATAGTTATTGAATGCCTATTAAAGATATTTTAAAGTGAAGTTTTCTTGGGCTAAACAACAAGAAAATTGTTTTGTGGCCATTTTCCTTCTTTCTGTGTTTTTTTCCTCAAAATGTCTGAAGACCAGATGTTCTTTCTGAGCAGAGCATCATGTATCCCTGGGAAGTGGAAGATGGCATTTTCTTATTCTCTTTTCAGTCTGCTTTATTCCCATGTTCCCAAACCCTACTGGGTGGGATAGATGCAGGGAACTGGAAACACTAAATAAGACTGCCAACATGACAACATATGCTTCAGTAATAAAAATATTCTTTAAAATAGTAACGGCTGTAGTCTTGTTCTGAAACTTTATGCCAAACTCTGCTTTTTGCAAAATTCCCGAACTGCCTAATGAACGTGTGACATGACAGACTGAACTTGTGTAGAGAATCTGTAGGTTTCCAGGAGACCTTAGGTAATTTTATAAATGTCAGGAACGTGGTTGAAATCAGTTTGGGTTGCAGCTGTTGTTTGATCCACAAAACCTGTGCCAGCTGTTGAATCCCTGGGAACATTAGAGTGAATCCATACACAGCGCCTGATCTCATCCTTTGCAAGTACAATCGCAAATACCCTTTGCAATCCATTTCTAATTACTTTTTGAGACGCATTCAAAACACAGTTTTTCATCCCTTTATTGTCTCCTTTCGTACTGATAGCAACTGTGTTGTGTACAGAATAACATTTTGACCTCTTTTGATAAGACAGCTCTACTTTCAAGTTAGGATATGTGGATGAATGAATTGAAAGTCTAATGTGGAAGCAGGGAAAAAAAAATGAAAAAAAAGACGGGGGGGACACAACAGTCTATAGTAGAGGAAGCTTTTAACTCTTCCTAGCAGAGGTGAAGCACCTTTAGTGATATTTAAGACATTACCTTAATTTTCCATCTTTATTTCACTGCTTATATAACATCAGAAGTCACATTTGTTTAGCTATCTGAATAATATATGTTTGCTTCTAAAACTGAGTAACTAATTTAAGTTCATTTTTTCTAGTCTTGGGGTTTTTTACATAAGAAGAGTACGAAATATATTAATATATTTTCTCATTTTAACTTGTATTGTAGGGAAGCCAATGCCATTTTGGTCTACCAATTGATAGTTTAGGGAATTTTTATATGCATATAAATTTATATATGTACTTTAAAAATCACTGTTTTGTGTTAGAGGGATGCCAAAGTTGTCAGTCTAAAACAAAGTTCAGTGACTGCTTCTGCATAGTTAAGAAAACAAATGTAATTGGTGTGATATGAGATGGGCTTTGCTGTATAATACAGCTTTAAGGAGAGAAATATCACAAGTTTTGTATTAATTGAAGGAATAAGCATAGTGTTTTTCATAGAAGCTAATTGTTCTATTCTGCTTCTACTGGAATTAGCTACCTGAAATACCAAATTAAAATATGAACATAAAAGGTGATACTGTTCCTATACTATGTGAAAATGTGTAAAGTTTGTGAATATTTAGTATTTTCTCCATACATGTATCAACACATGTGGATATAAACATTCCCTAAAATGTTACTTAACAGTACAAAATAACAGTGGACTACATGACATTATTATTATATTGTTTTCTTAATTACCATAGAGGTCATACATTTCACATGTAAAGCCATATGATATTACTGTTAGAATAATTAACCAGGCTAATAATTGTCCTTTAGAAACATTTTTATCATATTTGAATTAAAATAATTAATCTGGTCCATTTTCCAAAACATTTCGTCATTCTGGTTTGAAGCAAACCAGAGAGTTTACCTCATCCCAAGAGAGAACTATATGGTTTAAGTGGGAAACTGAACACTTGAAGCTGGTTTTCAACATAAAGTGCAGCTTTCAGTACTGTGAGAACTGTATCTAGGAAGATTTGAATTTCTGCAGTACATCTTCACTGGCTCTGAACTCTGCTATCAAATGTTCCTGTCGTACTTGTTCATTTCCCACATCCTTATTGTAATTGCCAAATAGAGTTATTATGTGAATCCTCACCAGGGGTTGTATAGCAAATGCTTCATGTCTGTAGGCTGAAATAGTATTTGATATAAAAATAGTATCTAATACAGATACTAATTTAAGTAAAAAAATGTAGCATGATAATAGCAGCTATCATTCATCTTGAGTGAATTGTATTGTGAACATTTTGGAAGTCATAAACCATGGAACTTGCATGCTTCCAGTTTGGTTCCTATTAGGAATAGTTTGGTGTTTGTATAGCACTCTATTCTGTCCTCAAAAAAAAAAAATCCAAATAAGGCAGGCAACAGGTAATTTTGAAAAGCTGCCCTTTCGGATTAAACTTGTGACTGGAGGGTAATATGTAATTTAGTAATTAGATAAGAATTCCAGTAAACTCAAATGTGCTGACTCTTGGTCTGTAATTCCAGTAATGTATTTTTGCTTTCAAAACAAAGACTTTGTTCTGTGATGATGAACAAAACAAGTTAGTAACTGTGAATAAAAAAAATACTATATACCTATTCTTTATTGTTTTACAGTAATCTCTTGTAATCTGTCCTTCAAAGCATGGAACATGGTGAAGCAGCTCAATTTTTTGTTTGTTTGTTTACATGTCACCAAGTGAATTGTTGCCTTCTTGTAGTGTTTTGAACTAAGCCACCCCAACATCTGTGGCAATGTAACTGTTAAACATGTATTCAACACAGTTCAAGTTTCTCTTAATTTTGAAAAATTGCAATGCTAAGGCTTTTTTTTGTTGGCTGTCTCATTAAACCATCCTCTCCCCCAGGAATGGAGCATATATTGTGGTTTCCATAACATAGCTGAGTGCACATTAAAAGCCCTGCTCTCCAGGTGGACAGGCTGATAGTGTGCTCGCTGTGGGTTTCTCTATTATTAATTCTTGCTCTTTGGTTTGTGTTTGTTTTTCCTCCACAGCCTCACCCCACCCTTGGATCAAGTAGGCTCCCTTTTCTGTTCAGGTAGCATGGGTGAGGGAGAAAAAAGATTTGAAGTAGTTGTCCACATGTAGCTTTTCATTCTGAGAATTCCTTCATTTGCAGTACCAGCAAGGTACCACAGGTACTGTAGAGTAAATGCAACCCTTTCACTCTTAATCACAAGGCAGAGTGCAACTGGAGCTAGTTTGCTTCCTTTCAAACACCTTGTTAAAAAAAATTGCTTACCATGAATGTTTCTCCTCCACCACCACCTCTACTCCTTGATGAACACTTTCAGATAAGCTGTGTCATCTTTTGCCAGTCTGAATTGCAAGGCCTGTATTTTGTTTTCTGACCTGTGATAAAAACACATTGGGGGTGGCATGCTTCCTTTTGTGTCTTTCCCCTCTCTCATTCAAGGAAAGGATTTTCTTTTGGCTTTTTCTGAATCCCAGATAGACCCAAAGGCCCTCTTTGTGGCCGAGGGGGATACAGTATACAATCTTTGACACTTGCCATTCTGAAGTGAAAACAGTTGTGGCTGCAGAGCTCTGGTATAGTGACAGCAAAGTCAAGGACCTTTCCTTCAGTTCCTCCATATACAGCTCTCAAGCAGGAAAATCTTTTACTCCTTCAAGTATTCTGTGGGTATTTTCCAGTTGTTTGACATTTTTTAATGCCTTCTCTCATGGAAGATAAGATGCCGCAGAGCAATCTCATATTCCACCAGCCAGCACAAGAAGAGCATTGTAAGCAGTCTGTAGAGGACACTTCCATCACTACAACAACTATGGGCAGTGGCTTTTCCAAATTATTGGTGTGGATCGTGTCCCTGAACACAAATGGGAGTCTTGAACTATTCTTCATTGGCATCTCTCTGTTCAGAGCCAGACTGGTAGTGTTTCAAACTACATTTATGTCAAGTAATATAAAATGCTTTAGTATGGACTTTACAGGTGAGGGCCCTAGGATTTGATTTGCTTTGTTGCCACAGCATAATTCTCCAACTCTGTCCCTTTTCAGGGACCCTTCACAACAGTTTGCCTAAACTGACAGCAGATGCCATGTTGGTGAGTATTTTCAGAACCAGTAACTGCATACCTTGGCAGTCTCAACATCTGTTCAGTGGTGCCTAATAGGAAACAAGGTCTATGGCCTTTCCATACCTGTTCAATTCTTTGTATGACATAATGATGGCCTCCCATTTCAGATCTTAAGGACTTCCCTTGATTTGATAATTAGCTCCTAGGAAGACCTACAAGAAAACTGTTATTTAATTTCTAGCAATGCCTAGGTTCTGTTTAATCTGCTTAATCTCAATGAGAATCAACAACTAAATTTTATATTGCTGCAAGACTTTGAACCTATTTTTACTTCTGTAGTGACGATAGCTTTCCTACTTGTGAACTGCTACCAGTCTATGTTGAATTTTATTCTTTGGTTCACTTCCTAGCCAGTCTCTGCAAGTAAAACAGTAGATGATGCCTTTAGGACACATAACCTTGTTTGTATATGTGGTGCTATGTATGACACTTCTGTTCCTTGCCTCCCAGTAAAGCTGTGTTCAGTCTATTCTCCCTCAGTTAAGTGGGGTGTTATTTCTCAGGCTGTAAAGAGCAGTTCTGGCCTTGGTAGCAGGATCCCTTCACCATTTGAAGAAGAAACCTCTGTGTGTCTCTGTCCTCCAGGGTACTGACACTGGATGTGGCTGTTGTGGACATGGAGATTCGTTGCAAAAGGATTACAGCCACAGGAGGAACTAAAGCTTCCCATTCTTATTTTAGAGCACTACCTAGTTTCAAATGCATTCTGGTCATCTATCACCTATGCATCCAAATGATAATGATACAGTTACATAGTACATCAGAAGAATTGTATGAAGTCTCTTTTCTCTTTCAAAAGATAATCTTCAAAAGAACCTTACTGACATTTAAAATCTAATTTCTTTTTGAACCGACTCCACAGTGAGATTAAGTGAATGACGTTCTTGCCTCTACACCATGCATCAGGTGTTGCTTGGGTAGTCTCTCAGTATTAGGATTGATCTGACTTTTATCTTTTTACTTCCCATGCTGTTAAAAACTGTCGCTTCTTTCTTAGTTGTGTTTCTGATGGCATGTGTGGTTGAAGAGGCAGGTATTGTATTTCACTCAGTTTAACTTGTCCCTTGAATCCCATTCACAGTAAAACAGAATAGGACCCCAGTGGTTTTGACATGGTTGGGGCAGTTTTGTTGTCAGGACCTCTGTAAGTTGACCAGAGTCCCCACCTGGACCGGGAGCAGTGATTAGACTACCTGATCCTTCCAGACTCAAAAATCTTCGCAAGACTGGACTATGGATGGCTGTCATTGGATGAGGCGTTCTGTTCCTCTCCAGTGTAAATGATAGGAATGTGTAGATTCTTTTCCACCCTCCGAGGCTGGATCAAAATTTCATCGTAGTTTGCCCGACAATCTGTTTCTTCCACATCAACTGCAATTATTTTTGAATATCCACTTCAGCTGAGTAAAGAGATAAGTGAAAGTCTATACTGAGTCAGCCCATTATTCTACTCTTTATTGGACCTATGCTTTTACCAAATGATTTTTGGATTTCTGGTCTGGTCTCTTCCTGCCGCGTCCCTCCCCAGCATCTGTCAGAACTGTCTGTACCTTCTCCAAATGTTTTGCCATCTTTGACACCCCCAAGACTGATGTGAACCTTAATAAAGGAATTTCTTTGAAGAAATCTAAGGTTGCTCCCCTGGGTACTTAGTGAAAGAGTACAACTACTTCAAGTCGTGTTAATTTAAAACTATGTAAGGAAGCACTTCTAAGTCAAAGCACGTTACTTAAGAGCAGACCATCTGAAGCCTGTCTTCCAGCAGCTTGTCTCCTAGACCCTTTCTTAAATGTTGTTTTACTCTTTCCATCTCTGTCTCACACCTCTCTTTCTCCCTCTCCCACACACACAAATACTTGCTATAGTAACCCACCACTTGTCTCCTGTGATGGTTCACCCAGTGGTTCTGCCATCCCTCGGTGGGCACACAAACCTGTACGTTTCCTCCCTACCTGGCTTCCAGTTTCAACAGCCAGTCATGAGTCTCCATTTCCTCTGTCAAATAAAATTGAAATTGGGCAATGGATTCCGAAGTCAGCTAGAGAGATGTGAATTGGTTTCAGAGATCCCATCAATCTTGTTTTCTTAGGAAACCATTTTGGAAAAGTTGCTGGCTTGAAAGCCACTGATTATAGCATTGAAAAATGTACACTTTTCTCTGTAATACAAGACTGGATTAAATAATCTTTGTTCTTGCAGATCTGATGAAATTACAGAAGTTAAATCGTTGATAAGTTGTCAGTGTTTCTATATTGTCTTCAGGCAAATTTTTAAGAAGAGAGTTAGTACTACAATATGTAATTCTTCCATGTATCACTCAACAGCGGTAGTGTAGAACTACAGTCCATATGTGAACAGATTTCATTTTCAAGGGCAATAGGTCTTTCAGGGTGGGATCTTCTCAGTGTAGCTTAGCCATTACATTCTGCTTTGGATTTGTAGAATGAAAACTTCTGGAATGTTTTCATTAAAACTTATGAAGAGTATTTTTTTCCCTCTGAGGCTAAACATGGGATCTTAAAATAACTGGTACTACTGATGAGAATAAATTTTCAAAGTAACATAAAATAATTTGTTTGTGTATCACAAGAGCCAGTGAGTGAAACATGATTTTGGGGACATGTTGTACTTAGTATTGGAAATAATTATTATAATTAACTGTTGATGTTCCCATATATGGAACTGTCAATGCATGGGATACATCAAAATACAATTCATAAGGCTTGGGTGGGGGATATATTTTGGCACATATACTGAAATATCAGCTCGGGCAGCTGAAGTACATTTTTGCTAGATGTTTGTCACGTTTTCAGCTTTGCTGCCTGAAGGAGGTATGCTACTTTTTTTTTCCCTAGATACAAATATATGGAGTAGTTGAACTAGTTTTCTGGATAGTGGAAAAGAATGACATGCTAAGCTAGGGGGTGCATGGGATTTGTATATACAGGATTAAAATCTTACATTTTTAAATACGTATAGGGTAACAGTCTCAGTGAAAGGTTAGAATTATTTTGAAGGCGGGGGAGGGTTGGTCATCTCTCCAAGGCAGGTAACTTTTCTAAGTTCCTTCCTGCAATGACTTCCTTAGAGCATCAGTAAATCACATTTAATGAATAAAAAGCCTTAATATGCAATAATTGGGAGGCTTTACCATATTGAAAAGTTCAGTCAAAAGACATAGAGAATTTTCAGTATTGAGTAATGCATTCAGTGACCTATTCTCCAAGTTATTCCCATGTACATATGCACTGAAATAACTAAGGACCTGGAAAATTAAAATGCCAACAGAAATGCACACTATTTGCAATTGGAGTATCAAAAAAAATTCTTGTCAGTTGCAGGAGACTTATTTTTTAAAATCTGATTTACGTCACATGAAACTGTGGAAAGTACTACATTCACAAGATAATTTGTGAGGAGGAAGGACAACACAAATGATAGTCTTTATTCTTGGATGACATTAAGATTTTATGGAAAGAACTGCATACTCATAAACCAAAGTAGAATGATGTCATTTGCATTTGAAATAATATGTCTGTGCAGTTGGAAGTTACTTTGGTGATACCCTTCGAAACCATGGAAATTTTAAGAGTTCTCCCATGTTATACTGTGTCTGTGAGCTGCTAATTCATTAATAAGAACCTACCATAAAAATATCCCCTCTTTGGAGTTATATCCTGAATGTAGACATCACTGGTCATGTTGTTGTTAATAAGCTCTATATACTATGGAATCATCTATTTTAAACTGAGAACTAGTTGCAATAGTGTACTGTAATTCACTGATAGTGAAATCTACTCCTGCTTAATAGATTTTGTAATACTGACCCCCCAAAATGAAACTTTTCCAATTCTGGAGTATTCCAAATTATTTAAGAGTTGATCACATACTATCAAATTTTAGAGAGTATGTGTAGAACAAAATAAACTATTTCAGTTGGAAGGGACCTACAATGATCACCTAGTCCAACTGCCTGACCAATTCAGGGCTGACCAAGTTAAAGCATGGTATTAAGGGCATTGCCCAAATGCCCCTTAAACTCTGGCAGGCTTGGGGCATCAACCACCTCTCTAGGAAGCCTGTTCTGGTGTTTGACTGCCCTCTCAGTAAAGAAATGCTTCCTAATGTCCAGTCTAAACCTTCCCCTGGCGTAGCTTTGAACCATTCCCATGCGTCCTGTCACTGGATACCAGGGAGAGGAGATCAGCACCTCCCTTTCCACATCACCTCCTCCAGAAGCTGTAGAGAGCAATGAGGTTTGCCCCTCAGCTTCCTTTTCTCCAAACTAGACAAGCCCAAAATCCTTAGCTGCTCCTCACAAGACATTCCTTCCAGCCCTTTTCACCAGCTTTGTTGCCCTCCTCTGGACACATTCAAGAACCTTCACATCCTTCTTAAACTGTGGGGCCCAGAACTGCACACAGACAGCACTCCAGGTGAGGCCGCACCAATGCTGAATACAGCAGGATAACCACCTCTCTTGACCAGCTGGTTATGCTGTGTTTGATGCACCCCAGGATGCCATTTGCCTTCTTGGCTGCCAGGGCGCGCTGCTGGCTCATGCTGAGCCTGCTGTCAACCAGCACCCCCAGATCACCAGCTACTCCGCTCCCATTTTATACTTGTGCCCAACATTACTCCATCCTGGGTGCAGAATCTGGCATTTGGACTTGTTAAAATTCATCGCATTAATGATAGCTCAGTGCTCCAATCTATCTAGATCCTCTGCAAGGCCTCCTGTCCCTCGGGAGATTCAACAGCACTTCCCAGTTTGGTATCATCAGCAAATTTGCTAATGGTGCATTCAGCTTCTGCACCCAGATTGTTGATAAACAGTGAACAGAACTGGTGCTAGGATTGAGCCCTGAGGAACACCGCTGGTAACTGGCCGTCAGCCAGAAGTAGCCCCATTCGCTACAACCCTTTGTGCTTCTTCACCCAGCGCACCATGAACCCTCTCATCCCACAGCTGGGCAACTTGTCCAGAAGGATGCTGTGAGGGACAGGATCTTTTGAGCCTTACTAAAATCCAGAAAAACTACATCCATCACTATCCCTTCATCCACTAGGCCGGTGACCTTATCACAGAAGAACATCAAATCAGTTAAACAAGACTTTCCCTTTGTGAATTGAGGTTGACTGTGCCCAATGTCTGCATTACCTCATATAACCACATAAGTGTTGCCCATTATAACAGAGTATATACTCAACAACTGCACATCTTCATACATTGTTTGGCGTCATTGAACTAATTGTGTTGAGCTGTAGGTGTTATTAAAGCAGTGTGGTTCCTTTATCCACAAAGAACTTTAAAAAAAACTTAGAACATGTGAACATGAAGGTACACTTGTTAAAGTATTGATTTTTTGTAAGAGTTCTAGTTTTCATTCATTTATAAAATCACTGGAATATTTTTTATTAAGTAGTGTCTTTGTTCCAAATTAGTCATGTTTATAGATCCTTAAAACGACATTATTATGCTACTGAATTAATATAAAAATCTAGGGTTTGTATTTCCAATATATTAAGCAAGTGATTTACAAGTTGTTCTTCACTGGGAGAGACTAGAAGGCCAAAAAGACTTCTCCCAAATTAGTTTCTTCTGTACACTTTCTCACTTGGGGTACTTGGGCACAGGGTGATTGGTGAGGTCACATAGTACGGGAGGCAGAGGGTTGTAGTTCACCTGCAGGCAGGTCTGCTTCTGCCCTAAAGATGGGCTTGGCAGACCCATCACAGTGAAAGCTGGCACTAGTGCTGCAAGAGAGGTGGTAGGCTGGAGCCAGAAGTGATTTAGTCCTGGTAAGTCTATGGCATCTCAGGAACTAGGAGAATTCCAACAGCTGTGATTCACCAGATCCATCTCCATTAGCAATTTAGCATGTTGAAGAGCTGCTTTTTGGTGCAAATTTGCGTTGCAGCTATACTTGGAATCCTGCTGCATGCAATTAAGTGTCCAAGAGATGGGCTGAAAGCTGTTTCTCTCCTGGTGGAGCCAACACTTGAAGCTGCACCCTGGGAGGCCTTTCGGAGTGCTTGGCTTGCAGTGTGCACGCAGGGGCTTACAGCAGCTGCCTCTGCTTTTGCACAGTGTGCTCCTGGGGCTGACATTTGACTCAAACTTCATTGCCAGTAAAGACGCGATGCATCCGCGATGCACCCCTTAATACATCACAGCAAATTGAACCCCAGTCCTTCCCTCCATGCGCTGCATCGCTTGGTAATGTAAAGGTTTGCATTGTGCTCAGAGGCAATGGAGTACCCTTAGGAGTGAAAGTATAATGGGCTGGTGATCTAGAGCCTTGGAAGACAGGGCAGATGTCTCCTCCCAACTTTTTGTCTAATACAATCCTGTATAAGACCCAACATTTGTCTCTCCTGTATGTAGAAATGAGGGGAGGTCTGTAACCCCCACTGTATGCACCTTATGCCAGCAATAGCTGTATCATTTGTGTTCCAAGTAAAACTGTTGCCTGTTATTTTTAAGTGTGTGTTGTGTTCCATGTTATCCCTGTTTGTGTGTCCTAGGCAGTTGGCTTTCATTCAGGGAAGTTTTTAAGTATATGCTGGATGCCATTAGGTATATACTTAAAATTCGTGACTGATTTGGAGTCAGCTATTAAGAGAAACTGGTTAAGAGTGGAATTCTGGTCAAATGTATGATTTGTTTCTGTTCTTTTCCTGAAACAGTTTTCTTAATCTGGTAAAAGAGAAGTAGGTCACCGTGCATCTTTTAATTCTACATTTTCTGATTCTGCAAGTAATACAAACTTGCACAGTTTAGACCAAAGTTCACTGTTGGCACATTCAAGTGTAATGAGCAGATGTTAACCTGATTTTCTCTTTCAAGAATGTCTAAGTCATCTCCAGAAAGTAAAGTTGAGATGAACTGGAAATAGGTATACTTTATGAAACAGTTTGGGGTAACTTTTTGATTTGTAATACATCAATTTACGTAATAAAATATGAACAAAAGTGTATCTCCCAGGGTATAACATCATTCAGTAAAATCAGTGCTGCTGTTTCTGGGGGTTTGTGTTCACTGTTCATAGCGTAGCAGGCAACATTACATTTTCACTTTGACAGGAAGAAAAACTATAGAGGGGGTATTGTGAAATGCAGCATTCACTTCTGAGCAAGTTTTTCATTTTCTTTTCT
>BOSO01006931.1:31081-45077 GCA_018403395.1 Gorsachius goisagi | reverse complement strand
AGGTAAATAAAAGCATTATGAGAGCTACTATGGAAATCATACTTTTTCGTGTAGCCAGCAAATTTGTGTTCTGCCATTCTGTGAAATGGACTTCAAAACATTCTCTCACAGCTTTCTGTCTAAATAATTCTCATATGTTTCAATGTATGCATAGTACACTCAGTAATTTCTCTGGTACATAGATATGTGTTTTCAGATATAAAGAATGTTACTTTAAATCTAAATCTCCACATAATACATGTAGTCTCCAAGTAGCTTTTGTGCCACAACATCTGCATGAAAAGACTTACAAATTTTTACTTACAATTTGTCTAGACATTTGTGGAATAATCTTTAACATATTTCTTGATTGGTTTATGTCACTGTCAGCAATATTGCCAGATTACCATAATTTTTCTTTTGTATTTAAATTTTCATTAATTTAAGGTCCAAACCTGTATAGTATGGCTAAACATTAGTAATCTGTTTCAGAATTAAGAATATTCTGAATGTTTTCTTTTTTTTTCTTTCTTTTTCCCCTAAGGATATGGCCCTTGTTGCCCCTGAAGCGCCTTCAGAACAAGCTAGAAGGGTTTTCCAGACATATGACCCTGAAGGTAAGGGCTGTTCTTGCTGAAATAAGATTTTATAATTGAAGTGTACTCATTCAGTAGAGACAATTCCAAATAGTGATGAATACTGCATTGTGGAGGGTATCTCTTCAAAAACAGGACCATTATTTTAAAAAATTTGTCCTTTCCATGCCAGGGTAATATGCTGTTTACACCTGAGCTGATTAAGAAAGGAATTAAATACTTAATACTTAAGAAATTTTCAATACAGGAGTAAATCTACAAGTGTTACGAAAAAATTTTCTGAGGATTCAGTAGTAAGGGGAGCACAACATCGTGGAGTAGGAACTAGAGTTCTTAGAGCATAAGCTTTTTAACCTTGTAATGTTGTTTGTAGTTAAAATAAAGCATAAATATAATTTGATTTCTTTTATATAACATTTTCATAAAATAACTGATCCGCTATGCTTGCTTTTTCATCAAATTTTGTTCTTGAATGTATGTGGTATATGCTAAAAATTTTCTTATGTTTTGGAAAACAGAGGATGTCTAACATTCAGGTATTATTTTAATGAACCAAAGGGAAAAATGTATCATTATTATCCCATGGTATCAAATGGAGATTGCTATAAAGAGATTGAATTCTTAGCAAGTATTAAACTTCTAAGTGTATGAATGATAAACCTGCAGTTTCTGTATTAAAGTCCTCATTTTTTTTAAAGTGGGAGAGAAGTGTTTGAAAACTATGTTCCTTATAGAACCCCACCATTTGTTTGCAAAATTTAGAGATAAGGATATGCAATATTTGTAATTTTTAATAAAATTTGTGCTTCTGGAAAGCATTTTTTTTTCTTTTTCTAATGAGAAGCTTTGCTACTTCTTCAGATAATGGTTTTATACCTGACACTCTGCTAGAAGATGTGATGAAGGCTCTGGACCTTGTTTCAGATCCTGAATAGTAAGTATAATAAAATTTAAATACTACAGAAGTATCAATTAACCACATATCAGTTATAATTTAGGGGGTTTTTCTCTAGCTTGCATTCTGGGCACAGAATTTTGTTTTGAAGTCAGGTTTAAATTAAATGAGAAGTATTCAAATTAAAAGTCTCTAACTTTGGTAGCAATAACTAGAAGCCAACAAACCCCTCAAACCTGCTGCATTACTATCTATTGAGGAGACAGTCGTGAAAATGTTTCTGTATGTTAACGAGGGTGAAACTATGTGACAAAAAGAGTCAAACAACCGAGGCACGCAGATCTCCCAGGCAGATTAGCACTGGATTACCACTGGGTCTACCTACAGAGTTTGAAGCTGGAATGGCTTCAGTGATATTTTTGTTTCCACCAAGGCTCAGTACCTTGTAGTGTTGATGTCATTTGTTTCCAGAAATGGCACCTTGATTCCTAGGATTAGAGATAAAACTATCAAATGAAAAAGGTAAATTATTTTGGATCTTATGTGGACAGACAGGACTAATATTCAGTGGCAGCAGTTAACCTTCAGTGTCGAAGCTTACCTCATGTTGCCACTAAATGCTTAACCCAGAAAGGAGAGCTAGGTGCTTGAACTTTTGTACATCTCCAAAAGATGTTTCTGCTCTTTTGTAAGCTTATGGTCTAGTTTATTGGGGCCTAAATTAGTTGGTCCTGTAGAAAGGCTGTGGAGACTGCAAGTTTACTTACCACAGCCATCTGAAATTTGATTGTCGCCATTTTCTGTCCTTTCAAATGTTACAAAGTTACAACAATGTTTACTGAGCTGTAACACCTGGGAAACAAAAATCAAAGACAGTAGAAGATGTAAAGGCTAGCATTCATATTGTGTCAATAAATGGTGAAATCTGCAAAAGGTTTTTTGAAGAGAAGAAAAGAAAAAAACCCTTAGTTTAATAGGTCTGAGAAGCTTTCTTTCAGCCTTTTTGTTCTGCTGCCTCAATAAATCTGCAGAAGTCCTCTTTCTGCATTCAGCAGTTTTTCCATTTGGCTGTTTGGCCTTCAGGGTGTTTGGGGCATAGCCCTGGCCTATTTTATTGTGCATAACACAACTATAGATTGATGTAGATAGAGCCAGTCAGAAGGCCTGCTATATTGAAAAGCCATGAATATTCAGTCTTGAAGCATCTCTTCTTAAATAAAAATGTTGTCTAACATTACTGTCTTCAGGACCTACTCTGTTTTGGTTCTAAGACATCCTGTCTACTTAGTGGGGAACACAAGTATAAATAACACATTTCAAATTACTTGCAGGCTTTTCTGGTTGTTTTTTGTTTGTTTGTTTTTAAGTCAAATTAAAGGCATTGCTTCCAAGTATACATTTTACATTTTTTGGTTCAAGGGCTAAATGGAAATTCTTTGTGATCATCTAATAAAAGGCTTTAAGCTTCTCAGAATCTCAAGATGAATAATGGCCAGACCTGCTTAGAGTTTAAGAATTATAGAGGGGAAATCTTAATAGAGCAGACGTTAATTCACAAGGTGGATTAGCCATTCCAGTACTGAATGCCATTGCATGTGATTTTAGTAACATTTTCTGGTGTTTTAGTAAATACACCTGAGAATCCAGCTCTCTTGTTTGGTTTGTCCCTTTGTTTCTTAAAACCATCTGATAGTCTTTAGTGCACCAATTTGACTACATCTGTCAATCTAGGTTTAGCTGGTTTGTAACATTTTATCCTATCTGTCTCACTGACCAGTGCTGGAGGCTTCTGTCCCCCACACTTCTCAGCCGTAACAGTGCAGAGGCCATCAGTATCATCACCCCAACATTCATAACCTCTTCAGTTCAGATGCTTCACTTCTCATGGAAGTGACTGAAGCACGTACACACACAGGTTTTGGTGGCTCTGCTCTGAACAGTGTCAGGTGTTTGCTGAATGAAAAAGCCTCAGCTGAAACATAGAGCAATCCATTTTTATTAAATCTCCCCTCCTGCTTAATTGATTTAATTTTGTACACTGCCCATGCTTGAAAACGTAATATGGCTCTGCATTTCTAAACAGTTCTTGTATTTCATTAGTGAGCACATAGCTTGCTTCAATTTTATTACTTAATTTTAAGTATCTTTACTTAAATCTGCCTTGGTTCTGTTTACAAACATAATGATTTTAGAACTCTGTTACAGCCTTTCAAGAATTTGAGCAGGTTTCAGACACCTACTGAAATATCTTGAATTTTGTACTTTGAGAGGAGTAAGAATGAGCAATTAAAGTCCAGTATCGTGCAAATCCTCAGTTGTAGTTTCACTTGAGTAGTGAAAATTTTTTTAGATATTAAATTAACATTGTTCATAGGGTATCACATTCAGTTGTATGAATTTTAAAATTCCTCTTCCAAGGGCCTTAACAGAGCCACTCTCTTAAGAGTGGCATAACACATTCTGTGTGTATTGAGGCAGAAATAAAAAGAAGCCAAATTATTTACTATTAGTAATATGTTAGGACCAAGGAAGGAAGCTACTTAAAAATGAAGGCACATAAGTGGTAGCCGAAAGGATAAAATGCTTACATGCAACAATAATGAAGAAGAGCTTAGAAAGACACCTTCTGCCTGCAGCAGAGAGACCTAGGTGGTAAACGAGGCAGCTATGAGAAGCTATGACTGTGTCTTCTGAAAGGAAAATGTAGTGCCTACATGAAAAAAATAGGGAGGAATCTACATTTATGGAACGTTAAATGTAAGTACAAAATAAAGCAGAGTTAAAATCTTCTAACAAATAATCTGCAAAGTTATAAAATAAAAGCTAATAGTATTTTTTTAAGCCCATCAGAGCCAGGAGACTTGTAAGAAGGTCTGTAGTTCTGCTAGGTGATCCCAAATATTATAAAGTATTCAAAGTCAGTAGGAAAAGTGTAGTGAACTCCTCTTTATATTCACTGGGGAAGACAATAGTTCTCATCTTCACTGGGAAGATTACAGAGAGGTTTCCACTCTTAAACCTTTTTATGGGTGGTCAGAGTAACTAAGAGTCTGAAGTGTCAAGATGAGTAAAATCCCTAAAATTCTGAAGAAACATCAGAATGAAATTGCTAAACTCTTTCAGGTTACATACCACTGTACCAAACAGTACCAAACAGTACCAGAGTGAGAAGGTGACAAACAGGTAACAGTACTTAGAAAAGGATTTGAAGGCCTATCTGGGGAAAATTCACATGTAAATCTTTCATGTGTAAACACGTGGTAAGAAGGAAGGTTTTCTTGTAGATAAATAACTGATCAAAGGATAAAAATGTCGTTTTTTCCTAATGGAGGGAGATCATTAGGGGAATTTTACAGAAATTTGTGTTAGGTCTGTGATATTTGTCATGGCACCGGCGAGGACTTGGAGGTAGGGATTAATATGATAGTTTGCTGCTGATACAGAAGTATTTGAAATACTAAAAAATGGTGTGGAAGAGCAGCAGAAGTTACTGGAAGATAGAAGTCTCAATACAGTAAATGTAGATTGATTGCAAATGGGTTAAAACAATCCTGATTTTACATATACATTGTTGGGCTGTGAACTAGATATTACCATTTCAGGAAACAAATCTTCAATTTAAACTGATACTCAGTGATAGGCAGACATATGGAGTGGGATTTCTAGGAATTATGCCATTGTATAAATGCGTGACACTTCATCTTAAAAAAGAACATTATAGAAAGGTATCAGGAAGGCAACAAGGCTAATCGAAGGTACAGAATGGCATTAGTACAAGGGAGAACTAGGTTAGGACTGTTCAGTCTGGAAAAGAGAGACAACTGTTGTCATGTAAGAGAGGTCTCTAAAATCAGGAGTTTCATCGTAAATAGGGAATGATTATTAATTGCTTCTCCCAATACAAAAAAATGAGGTGTCATTAACCTGAATTATCAGGTGACAGGTTCAAAGCAGAAGGAGATACTTATTCCCAGAATCCATAGTTTTAATTTTAATTTTGTGAGTGGATCTTACTAAATGCCACAAGTGTATGTGGGTTCAAAGCCAATTAGGCACATACATGGAAAGAAAAAAAATATATCTTTGTGGTTTAGATACTGCCTCTCATTGAAGACGTCTTTGAGCGGCAGACTGCTGGAAATGGGGAGGGTAAACTAAGGATATCACTGTATCTGCCCTGTTGTACTCTATCATAAGCATCCACTACTGACCAATGTCAGAAACGGGATACTGGGCAAGACGGTCTGTGGGTTTGACCCAGTGAGGACGTTTTTGTGTACGGTACAACTTGTAACTTAGGCAAAAGGATGGGTAGATGCAAATAAATGTTTAAGCGATCTGATGCCTGTAGAAATACATTGCTTAAGTAGAAACACAAAGTCATAATTGACATTCATTTGTAGTGACTTGAAATTATACCATATTCATGCAGTAAGGCTTTCCGGTTAGTATTGTTAATGTTTTCATTATTTATTGGGTTTGGCTTTTTTGATATCAAGGATGTGGTGTAAATAAGAAATGTATCTGTTCAACTTAATTTTATTTCAGTGTACTTAGAAAATCTTGGAGGCTTTTCAGATCTCCATTTCAAAACAGGTTGTTTGGCAGTTACGGAGCTGTATTTAAAAGATGACTGTTTTGTGTATCTAAGTTCAAGAATGCTTACAAGACAGCAAAATGCCTTTTGGGCTGTAAACCTGGTTGTAGATTATATGGGTTTCAAATTATTTTACCAAATATGGTGGTCCTTCAGAATTATCACTTATTTAATTTAAAATAACAGATTGCTTTTATTTAAAAATAACCATGTTTTGGCAACTTGCGTGCCATTCTGGTGCAGTTGTCACTTACAGTTAAAAATAGAATAGTATTGCTATACTTGGCAGCCAGCACTGTGGTAGCACAGCATAACTTAGTCATGCAAGAATAAAAATGGCTTACTCATACTTTTATATTCCATGTTTTTGTCATAGTGTAAACCTCATGAAGACCAAATTAGACCCAGAAGGACTGGGCATCATATTACTGGGTCCCTTTCTGCAAGAATTTTTCCCTGAGCAGGTAATCAATGTAGCTTTATTGCTGCAGAGCATTGTCTATTCTGCTTGGCTTTGAGACTCATTGAACACTTCCATGAATATCACAGAGCTATTTTTAATAGTAAGTATTGCATTCGACACAGCTGACCAGCAAATAACTCCTTGTATTACCCAACAAACTGTAGACATCCATTTTGCATAAGGTGTCCGTGATTTTGTCAGCTTTACACTGGAAGGAAGCTCCACTGTAGCGACAAATTCTAAAATTAACTTTGGGAAATATATAATCATTTTGCATATGAAGCTGGACTGGTTCCCTACTCAGAAAGTTCATCTGAGTTTGTTTTTTCTGAGAACAAATGGCCGCACTGTTTTTATCAGTATTACAGATGTCCGCTGTAATTGCTATTAAAAGAGAAGAGGTTACAAACATATTTAAATCTATTTTAATGTGTATCTCTAAGAATGTAACATTTTTGACAATTTAACAAAATGTCATGATAGACTTATGTTCAGCATATGTGGAAGTCAGTATCTGCCAGAGTAATGGAAAATTATTTTCAAACTCTCAATCTGTTCCATGTATTGGTTAAGATAGCACCACCACTGGGAAGCACATGTTAGCCTAGCACCGCTGGCTTCCTCTCCCTTTGCCCTGGGTCACATTGTCCTGTGTTCGTGCTGCCACCCTCCTGCCACCACCAACCTCTTGGTACAGATATGTGGTAAACCAGAACAGGGAACTGGTCTGGATGAGAGCTCCCTTTGCAGGTTTACGGAGGTTTGTTCCATGGCCATGCAAATGCTTGTATTGGCAGGAGAGAGAGGGTTTCCCCAGTGACAGAAAGACAGGCTGCTGAGGCAAAAGAAGGGCTGAGAGGAGTACTTCTTTGGAGGCTTTTGTGGCTTAACATGTCATTGAAACTATATGGCTTAATTTTTACAACCACGGAAATGTGAAACTAACATTTTTAAAATGCCTTCAGCAAGACTGTTTTTGTTAAGGGCTGTGCAGAACTGTTTGGGTGTAGTATTCTGTACTATGAAACAGTCCAACCATGAGAAGATGCTGCACTGCCAAAGATGGTAGGGACTGAATGCATCATTAAGAGATGATTCATCACCTAGAGGAAAAAGAAGGAGTTAGAGTGTTCATTTTCTCCAGATTTACAGAATTACATCTGCATTGTGTATTTGCCAACCGTTTCTTCTTCCTTTCCTTTGTATAACCAGAATTGGAAATAGCTTTACAACTGAATGTAATTTAATCTTATTTCTTGCAATTATAGTACACTTGCAAATCTGGAAGTCTCCACTGCTTAATTTTAGGCCCCAAATGCTTAGAATGAAGTTCAGAATGAAGTTCAGAAAGCCAAAGCACATCCTCCATGATTGGCTGTGCCTAAACTGTCCATTACTGTGGGTCGTTGGTAGCTGGAGAAAAGAGCCATGGTATGGGGCTGCTGCCTCTGTTGCCTATTGCTGAAGGGCATCACTGCCTGAAGAAGGCAGCTGGAGAAGGGAGCGTAGTGGAATCATGGGCAGATCCCCACTGTAGTCCCCTAGGGGGTTGGTGGAGGAACTCCTTCCCTGCTGTAAGGTTGAGCCCCCAGGTCAGTGCCTGTCCCTCAAGCACTAATTCCCTGCTGCACGTGGTTCCCCACCACTCAGTTTTGCCTGTGCTTGTTGAACCTTTGCTGGCTCCAGTACAGCACATGGGGGAAGGGTTACTGCCGTAAGGGTACGGGCTGAACAATCAGCACATTTTGGACTGGGACCTGCCAGTATCAGTTAGTGAATGAATGCTGAGGGCACGGATGTGTTGTCCAATCTGTCTGTGCTCTGTGGATCAGACAGCAGGAGCCTCATTCAGAATTCTTTCTGAAAGTGAAATTCTGCAGAAATGAAGATAAATGTCTTTCTTTAAAATACTATGAGGAGATAGCAGATGCCAGTGATGGTTGGAATTGTTGATGTTCCCCTTGAACACTTACCGAGTGCTTGGAAGATCCAGATTCGATTCCTTCTTCGCTGAGAATATTCAAAACCCCATTTTACTCTCCTAGAAAGTACTAAACTCCACCTCAGAAGCAGGAAGGGATTTCAGCTTTCCTTTTCAAAGCTGTTGTCTTAGAAGAAAAATATTCAAAGATCATTCCGCCTGAGAGAGCAAGCCCGACTCTTTAGTGCTTAGGGCAGTCACCTGGAGAGAGGGATTCTTGAATTCCCTGGTAGCCCCTTTTTTGGGAAACAATTCCTGCACAAAATTCTTAACATCCACGAGACAGGAACTGGAAATCAGCCCTTCTTTTCCTTCAGAGTGAGCACACCTTTCCCAGGGAAAAGAATTAAGTGTCCTCTTTCCTTCCCAGCAAAGCTTGGTTTTATTCATCTCTGTGAAGCAACTTCTGTAGGCAGAGCTACCGCTTACCTCCATTTTCAGCACCCTCCCTCCACTGAGTAGCCTGGGTTGCTGTGAGAGACCCATACAGAGAGAAGGGGGTTGAATCATTTAAGAGGAGAAAAACGAATGAGGGCTTTTCATAATCTGATGGATATACTGCAACCTGAGCAGATTTCTTTGCATTCCAGCCTTTACCTCCATGTACTTAAAAAAGGGATAAGCTTTTGTTTGGAGCCTGGTCCAGTAGGCACAAAAGAGATGATATTACCCCTCATTTGTGTTTCCTGATTCAGTGAAATGCAAAGCTCTTCAGTCCTTTTCGGACTAAGGCATTGAAACACCTGGAGCGGCAAAGGTTGGCAACTGCAGTTCATCCGCCGTGAGGCCTCGGCTGAGCACCCGCAGTTAGGCAGGCATGGGCGTGAATAACTTTTCAGCTCTCAGCTGGGGGCTTGGAGACTGGTCCTTAGGAAATGTTTAACTTAGTAGCATCCAGACCCTCATAAATACACGCAAATGTGGCTACTGTTTCAGGTGTCTGACTTGAAAAATTGGGACAGTTTCTGCATGCTCAGTGCTGAAGTTGTAACTTAAAGTGTCCAGAGGAACACAGAACATCACAACTTGCTCTTGGGGGCATTAACCCATTAATTTATTGACATTATTTTTTATGAGAAAGATAAAATGAACAAAATCTTACAGATGATGTCATCTAAGAGAAATTGTACTTTTTTACAATTCCCTTGAGTCTTCCTGTTTGAATGCATCTGTTTATTTGTAAAGAGGAGACTGTCAAGGCACGGTGTATTTGTTACGTGAAATTAACGGTCTTCTTTCTGCTAGGACTCCAGGGTTTCAGAGTCATTCACTGTTTACCATTACAATGGACTGAAGCAATCTAACTATAACGAAAAGGTAAGATTTAAGAAACATAAATCTAGCCTTAATAACAATTATGATGCAGAACGGACTTCCTGTGTTAAATTGTAAAACTGATGATAGTTACAGGCAAAATACTGTAACTTGAAACAGACTTTTTACAAAACTATTATTTTGATAATTTTCTTCCAAAATTATATATTTGGAATTAGAAACTGCTTTGTGCTCCTGATCACATTTTACCTAGTATACTACCATATATAGAGATCGGTTGGACAGACCGCATCTCTTAAGCTACGTGTTTTGGATGGGGCACTTCTCATGCTTATCTGTGAGAAGTAGGATCTGAACTGTAATAGACAATGGAGATGTAACACAGACAAACTGCAACTTCTATAAATAACCCTACATCTATGTTGATATGTTTGGTATTTTGGGTGAAATATTTTAGTACGCCAGACCTGCATCAAAAAATCAGTATTTTTTGGAACGAGTCAGTGGGGACAAAAATGACCTGTTCCATTTTCAGCTTTCGTGGAAGGAGGAGTATCCATGACACACCATGACTGCTTCTAAGTTAGCTCCTGAATTAGCTTTTAGGGTAGCAGAGTATAAGGCACTAATTGACATAAGGAACAAAAATAACTTCAAGTAAGAAGAGTCTTTGAGAAAATGAATATGCTCAGTCTTCAGAATAGCTTGGAGTTAAGTCCTTAAAATTACCCCTGTGAAATCTCCAGCAGTTTCATACCTGAAATACAGGCAAAAGCATTCAAAGATGCATTTATCTTTACTATTGAGCATCTATACAAAATCAAGAAAATTTAAACAAATTTTGTTTTCAAGTGATTCTGCTTATAGCATTGTAAATATTTTTTATGAATAGAGCTGATTTGCAACTGAAGTTCTATGTTATGGAAAATCAGTTCCATAGCATTAAGTCTAAGGAACACTGTCCTTATAAAAATAACAATACCAAACTTTGCAACTGCAACAGTAGTAGAAGATCTGTTGTCACAGAATTTTTGCATTGCATTTCCTAGATTTTTTTTTCCTCCAGTTCTGGCCTTTACTGTCTGTTGAAGTAAACAGTCAAATGGATATAGCCTGATCAGGATTATCAGGCACTCGAGTCTAAAGGATTAGGTTTTTTCGATTTCATACCTCATTTGATTTTAAAACAAAAAAGTTTATAAAACTTCATGGATTTGATTTTTGTAGTAAAAAAAAAAAAAAAGTATCATAACAAATAATCTCCTAACCCAGTGAAATAATCATTGCACATTATGAGTTTTTAAACAAAGATAGGCTGACATAATTGGATTTATTTTAACAGGTCATGTATGTAGAAGGCACAGCAGTTGTTATGGGTTTTGAAGAACCAATGCTACAGACCGACGACACTCCTGTAAAACGCTGCTTGCAAACCAAATGGCCATATATAGAGTTACTCTGGACCACAGATCGATCTCCTTCTTTAAACTGATACGTTGCGCATACACAACATACTACTATCGAATGCTTGAATGGGGATACAGGAATTGGTGTTTGCTTGGAAAGTGGTATACTTTGACTGTGTGGAGTTATACACTGGTATCATTGAATTGTAAATAATGATTACAAACACTTTTTCAGTGTTAATTGGAATATTTAATTTTTTAATCAGATTGATTTCTATTATAATAGTTTGTCTTTTTTGGCCACTGTAGTACTGTTACTGTGAGTTATCCTAAAAAAAAAAGCCTACCTATAAAGTCTTAACATTATTTTGCCATCTCATGAAGATTTGAAAACTGTCTGATACTGCAGAATCTGCATATTAGATGTCAGATCTTTAAAACATAAAACATATTCAGCTTCCTCTGAATCATATAGGCATGTTTTATTATTTAAATTATATTGGCTTTCATTACAGTTCCATGATGTGTGGACTAGACTGGCCTTTGCACTGGGTATGTTTTAATGAGTTTAAATTTTCTGCAGTTTTTCCTAAAATCTAATTTTACCTAAAGAGCTTGCACAATGTGACATAAATATGATACATTTTAGGAATATTAATAAGTATAATTCATAAATACTCTTTCTTGGCAGTTGTATATTACTGTGGCTTAGTTATCGGGCATGTTAAAAGTGAACACAAAATCTGAGGAAAAACATGTATTAATATTTATTTGAATTTGTATAAAAGAAATGTAAAAACATCTGAAAGAATTTCTTGTTCTATATCTAACCTATTCAGACTTACAATATTGCCAAATACCTCTTCTCAATTTGTCCAAACAGCAGTGTAAGCCAGCGTTATTGTATGTGTTAAGTGCATGAGAACATCTGTTATACATTATTATATTCCTTTATTTATTATCAACTTGTTAGCCCTAAAATAAAATCTTTTCCTTGAATCACATGTATTAAGTTTGCTTTTTATTGAAATTGTTTTACTGCCTCTCTAAGATGATGAAAAGGGACCATGGGTTTAGAAATGTCAGATTTTGAGTTCAACAAGTCTCAGGAAAAAAAACCAACAAAAGGTAATTTATTGCATCTTAACTGTGATGGCAGAGCCTATGCTATTGCCAGCAGGGCTGAATTTTGCATTCAGAATTACTTACTTTTAAAAATTATATTTTCATGTGTAAATAACAATATGACTCTAGAATTATCATCATGCAAGAAAACAAACTGATTTGGTCAAAAATGTAGTATGTAGTGTGAGGGAGAAACCCTCAGTGGAGAATTTGCACTGTAAAGCATGTAGCAGTAGAAGGAGAACACGCCTGACACTTTGCAGGTGTGTCCTCTGCAAGACTGTACGATATATCTGTTAGACTTATATCTGGAAATGGGTGAACAGTATAGTTCAGTGGTGGGCTGGCCTCAGTTGGCTGCCAGGTGCCCACCCAGCCGCTCTCTCACTCTCTCTCCTCAGCAAGACAGGGGGGAGAAAACAGACAAAAAAGCTCCTTATCTCGTCGAGATAAGGACAGGAAGATCGCTCACCAATTATCATCACAGGCAAAACAGACTCTAATTTATTGCCAATTAAAAATAGAGATAGTGAGAAACAAAAACAAAACCAGAACCTTCTCCACCCCCTTCCGCCTAGGCTCACCTTCAATCCCAGCTCCTCTACCTCCTCCCCACCGAGCGGGGCAGGAGGATGGGGAATGGGGAATGGGGGTTGTGGTCAGTTCATAACACTTAATCTCTGCCACTCCATCCTCCTCACACTCTTCCCCTGCTCCAGTGTGGGGTCCCACTCATGGGAGACAGTCCTTCACAAACTGCTCCAGCATGGGTCCCTTCCATGGGGTGCAGTCCTTCAGGAATGGACATCTTCAGCATGGGTCCCCCACAGGCAACAGTTCCTGCCAGAAAACCACTCCAGCCTGGGCTCCTCTCCGCAGGCCACTGGGCTCCTGCCAGGAGCCTGCTCTGGCATGGGGTCCCCACAGGCTTCAGGGCACTGCCACCCACTCCCCCTCCTTCTTCACTGACCTTGGTGTCTTCCTCTCACATGTTCTCATTCCTCCCTCCCAGCCACAACATGGCGGTTTTTACCCTTTCTTAAATATGTTCTCACAGAGACATCACCAGCTTTGCTGACAGGCTCAGCTTTGGTCCATCACGGAGCCAGCTGGCACTGGGTCTGTGTGACATGGGGACGGCTCCTGGTGACTTCTTCTCACAGAGGCCACTCCTGCAGCCCTGTCCTCCCCCTCAGCTACCAAACAAGTTCAATCAGGACTTCTTTAAAAACCTAACTTCTGAATTTACCATGAGTATTCCTTATTGCAGAACTGATAGCAGTGTATCTTACCTCTTCTTGAGATTTCTTTTTCTGAAAAATGTATTCCTTTGCGGGTGACAATAATTTGAAAGATGCCTCAATTCATCTTATTTGACTCACTTTACTTAGGTTACTTAGATCCTGTGTGGGCCTGATGACTTGTGTAACAGTAGTATTGCTACTCAAAAGGGTATAGATAATTAATTAAGAGAATCTGCTTTAATCTGGACTGCCTGGCCAGTCTGAAACTTTACTTTTCCTAAAACAGGTATTTGCTTTAGCTGGTTTTGCACATTTAAGGTAAGTGTCCTTCAGGCAGACTTGAAGTGGTGCCTTGGAAGGTCACAGTTCACTGTTCTTATTCTTTCTCCTGGATTCTGGTGTCTGTCTTGGCTTGCGCTAGACTACTGCACAACA
>BOSO01006931.1:20248-30912 GCA_018403395.1 Gorsachius goisagi | reverse complement strand
TTGTTTGAGGCCTAGCTTCTGGTTTACTTCACTTATTTTTGGACTATAGAGGCTAACCAACAGTGCTTAATGGAACTTAGCCAGCTCATCTGAGAGCCTCAGCCAAGTGAAGCTTTCTGTCCTTTCCTCCCTGATGGACGAGATGGGAGAGATGCTGACTTTATGGAAATTCACCTTTTATCCCTTAAAAGAGTATGGTTATTTAGAAGGCAAACTTATAATACATGGGGCATTAATGTCAGGTACTTTTGGTTTCCTTGCATAGAAAAATGACCAGAAACCTATAGAATTTTTACAGCTTGTTCTGCTCTAAGTGCCAAATATCTAGGCTACATATGTGTGTGTCTACATGTGAACTAAATATATGATTAAATGATATTTTGATTAATACTCTAGGTGAACAATTTTTTACATATTGCACAGTGGTTCCATTTTAATTGCCAAGGAAAGGACAGTATCTTCTGGGAGACAACCAGCATCCTAGCTGGCAACATGGTACAGTCCACAGGCCATGGGATGGTCGGTGCAAAAAAACAGGTTTTCCCTCCCATGTCTCAAAGCCCTGTGAGACAGAAAATTGTTCAGCTATGTGTTGGTGTCTCTTTGCTCTAAATCCACTTTCATAACAAAGAGATGAGGAGAAAAAGAGGTCCTGGGGTCAACCGCTGTTTGAATGGTAAAAGAGAAATTGTTTCCACTTCGATGTGTACTGAAGTTTGCAGTTAGATATTCTAAATAAATTATCTAAATAAATAATGGAAAGACTACTTCCAGTGTCTCATATTAGCCTAGCTGAGTTATATTTGAAGGTTTAAAGCTAACAAATAAATTTTTGCTTTGTTAAAGCCTGAGCTGTTGAAGGTAAGCAGCCAGTATAAATCCAAACAAAATATCCTTCTTACAAGCCACACGAAGACCCCTTTAAAACAGCAAATTACTCAAGTACTTGCAGGGCACTTTGGTTTTTGAATATTTCTGTTGAAGTTCTTGGCTTTCTCTTTCAGACAGTTATAATTTCTGCTTATCTGATCCATCTGTATGCTGTTTTATTCTCTCTTCTCTTCTTTGTGAGGATGAATTTAGGGCAAAGGAGTCCAAGATGAGCCTGGATGGAGCAGGCAAGCGATGGGGGAGTAAAATCCATGAGGGTAGTGAATTGGCTATGCCTACACAACCGTGCAATGCATTTGCTTTCCAACTAGATGATTGTCTACAGGCAGCCTGGGTACTGCATGTGAAGCTGCTTAGCATATGGCATTAGGCATGCTCCGGAGAGCACCTTCAGATGCCGCTGTGGGTTTGCAGACTATTGTGCGGCAAGTCAGCTAACCCCAACAGCCTGGGAGGTGCAGTATGAACACCAAGCACGTTTACAGCCTCCCCTGCAACGTCCCTACTGTTCCATCCTTTGGGGTCTCACACACTAAACAGCCAGTCTGTGCTTTCACAAAGGTGGTAGATTGGCTCACTAGACTCTGGTTTACATTGATTTCATGTGACTAAACTAGTTAATACTTATAAATGAAGAAAACATAGTATTTCCGTGAGACGTCTTGAAAAGAAGCATTTTTCTCACAGGCTATGAGTTGATAGAAGACTTAGTCTGCTCACTCACAAATTAGCTTCAACGCTTTTCACATATTAATTGCTTCTGCTAATATTTTTAACTTGGACGTCGTTCACAGAGGTAAGGTTCAAAACTGAATGTTGAACATCATTTGTTGACATGTCATCCTGAATTTAGATCCCACCAACTAGTATTTGGGGGAAGAAGAAACAAGGTCTTGTAGTAGTAAAGTTATTAGTCTAAGGGAACCTAGCAAATCTTGAAGTATAGCTTAATGAGTCTGCTAATTCTTAACTGAATTGGCAACAAGCAAAAATTGTCAGGATCTTTATTCCCAAATGAAGGAGAGCATCCGTACATAGGTGAAAAGCACAGGAATGAACCCTGTAATGAACCAGGCCACTTCATTGCTCTCGAACTTGTATACTGGCCAAAATTCACCCTTTTCAGTTAGGAGGGAGAAGCAAGTGCTCAGATTGAGAAGCGGGCAATAACAAGGCTGATAAGAAATTCATGCTCTTTGCAGAGCATGATTACATCCTCATTTTATCCTCTTGCTTTGCACAGGATAATCAATACAAAATACTGTCTATGTAATGGCTCCAATTACAGTTCAGGAGAAGGCTGCCTGCCTACAGAAACAGAACTAGATACAGCTAAGAGAAAAGGTAAGCTTTCCTGTGGAAACTGGACACTTAGGCTTCTGTACTGCCATGATTTGCAAAGATTTAACAGTAAAATTGTCACTAAGTTTAATGAGATTTATGTTAAAATCCCATGTGATTCTCTGAAATGCTTACCCTTCCTCTGCTAGCAGGTAGATTTCTAAATAATGGCATAAATAAGATTAAAGCTTTCATAATCGAGCCTTCTATGAAATACTAAAGTTTTGCTTCAATAAAACCTTCCAAAGAAGCTTTGGTTGATCTATTTTTAAGATTGGCAAGACCATAATGACATTAACCTCACCAACTGCACATAATATAAGCTGTAGAAATCCACACCATGAATTTTGTATTTTTCTGTATAAATTATTTGGTCCCACATCTGACCTTCCAGTTATTCTGTAGGGTAGATAAAGTCTTTTGGACTCTTGACTAAATGTTCTTACAAAAGCTCTCTGTCCTGGCTCCAGGTCAGGGTCTAGAGCCTATTAAGACTTTTTAGTTCAAGCAGTTAATGTATTGGGCCATGGGTATGCTAAAGACCAAACTTAGTCTACCAACAACTGGGGCAGCTGCTTACCTCTTGAGCAGTGCAGATCACAACGTCCAATCTAAAGTCTGAGGAAACCAAGATCTGGAATAAGCTACCAGCGATCAGAACAGGTCCAGGTTGTTTAGGGAAACACTGTAAAACCTTCAAAACCCAAAAATATTCTTTTTGTTTATCTCTTTGAATTGACTTTGAATATCCTACACTCATGTCTCTCTTTATATGGAAAAAAAAAAAAGGAAAATGGGAAGGGGAGGGGGATCGCTGTATGTTAACACCTTGGGGAGGGGGATTACTGTATGTTAACACTTTAGGAGTAAGAGGATCTTGAAAGAGATTTCCTTCTTTTCATTCTGCCCTGCTCTTCACACAGGTTTTAGAACTGATAGCCATCTGAAGCACTTTTTTCCTTTTTTAAATTCAGTTCAAAGCAGCTAGGTTAGGTGGCACGTATTTGAAACTGAAAGATGGGTACGAGGGGAGCACATGAGAACTGCCTATGCTCTTGCTATGCCCCTTCTGCTTTTCATTTGTGTGAATGCTCACCTATCTCCAACTGTGCTAATTACTGAATTTGAACTCTGTTTGGAACAGATCTATACAAGATGATACTGCACCAGAATGTGCTGCCTTCTTGCTCCCTGAGTGCCACAGGTTGGTGTGCCATCAGAGCAGTTCTCTGAGCACCAGCGACTTTGCTTATGATGCTCAGCACTGGAACTGACTGTTGTTGTGCTAAATAAGAGCAAGGCATTATTATTATTTAGCATAAAGCAACACAACTTTCAAATGCCTTCAGTTGCCTTAAAACTGTATGACTTTTAAGAGTAGGTGTCAACCCTACAAGTCATTGAGGTACTTCTGAATTTATTACTGATGCTTAGATCTCGAAGAGATAATTGTTCAATGTAAAATAACAAAATAACAATGGTGATGTTTCACTCTAATAGCAAGAGTAAAGTTGGTACAATTGTTAAGGCAAGCAGATTTAAGGAATATTACAAGCCTGTGGGGACAGCTAAGGGTCATGCAGTTAATGCCTCAAATAAACACACTGTTCTATTTTTGTGAACAGGAATGTCAGTCTTATCTGAATAATCCTGCCATAAAGCACTTAAAATAAAACAAACACAAAAGTAAAGAAACCAGAACCTCAGAACAAAACAAACTACTCTCAGCTACTTTCATAGGTATGCTCTACTGTGGCATGTTTATAAATGGGTTCTCTATTCTTCTGATCTTCCTCTGATACTGTTTTGGACACATCTATATTATAAATGCTGAAAAACAATCCTTTTTCCCTTCTAACAGAGTTGATTGAATAGAAAATAAAATGGTTCTCCTTTTCTTCCTACCTTTGAGTTGTCCAGAAAAAATAGGTATAAGAATATTGTCCCCTCAAGATGTGAGTGTGGTGCCCCATTTAGCTTTGTAGGGGAGGGGAGCATTTCAGGCAGAGTCAGTTTTTATATATTCTTAAAAAAAACAGCTAGAACATTATTGTGGGGCTTGCAGGGGCAAAACATAGAATCATAGAATCACAGAATAATTTAGGTTGGAAAAGACCTTTAGGAAAATTGGACCCAACTGTTAACCTAACATTGCCAGGTCCACCACTAAGCCATCTCCCTAAGCACCACAACTACATGGCTTTTAAATACCTCCAGGGATGGGGACTCAACTGCTTCCCTGGGCAGCCTGTTCCAATGTTTAACAACCCTTTTGGTGAAGAAATTTTTCCTAATATCCAATCTAAACCTCCCCTGGTGCAGCTTCAGGCCATTTCCTCTTGTCCCATCGCCCGTTACCTGGGAGAAGAGACCAACACCCACTTTGCTATAACCTCCTGTCAGGCAGTTGTAGAGGGCGGTAAGGTCTCCCCTCAGCCTCCTTTATTCCAGGCTAAACAACCCCAGTTCCCTCAGCCGCTCCTCCTAAGACTTGTGCTCCAGACCCCTCACCAGCTTTGTTGCTCTCCTCTGGGCATGTTCCAGCACCTCAATGTCCTTCTTGTAGTGAGGGGCCCAAAACTGAACACAATATTTGAGGTGCGGCCTTACCAGCACCGAGTGCAGGGGCACGATCACTGCCCTGCTCCTGCTGGCCACGCTATTCCTGATACAAGCCAGGATGCCATTGGCCTTCTTGGCCACCTGGGCACACTGCTGGCTCATATTCAGCTGGCTGTCAGCCAACACCCCCAGGTCCTTTTCCACCAGGCAGCTTTCCAGCCACTCTTCCCCAAGCCTGTATCACTGCATGGGGTTGTTGTGACCCAAGTGCAGGACCTGGCACTTGGCTTTGTTGAACCTTGTACAGTTGGCCTCAGCCCATTGATTCAGCCTGTCCAGGTCCCTCTGTTTTTAATTACTTTTATGAAGAAATTATAAGAGAACCTTTCTACAAGCTCCATTCAATGCCACATGCAATAAAGTAGTATTGGTCATTTCCATGGGAAAAGAGGCACAATGCCTGCTCCTGCATGGAGCTGTGGTACAGGCCTACAGCAATGCTTTCCTTCGCGCAGGTGTAAGGTGCCCCCTTCAGCATATTAAAACTTTATGTAGTCAGGCAAGCACTAACAGAGGAACTTACAGAGGAATGCATTTCCTAATGTGTTCTGAACTGTGTGGCTGCATTTACATCTTTCCTGTGGTTAGAAGGGGGTTTTGGTTGCATTGTCTTTTTTTTTTTTTTTTTATAAAATAGCCCTGCTGGCAGTCACACAGCAATCTGACAAAGGTCTGTATTTCTTTTCCATGCACTTCAGTTTCCTAAAAGGCATCTTCAAGTATCAGGCTCTTCAGTTCAAAGTCTTGAAAATGCTGGAAGTGGATAGAAATTCAAGTAGAAATCACCAGCCTCAACTCCGCCATTTTCCCTTGGGAACACGACTGTCCCAACACAGCCATCAATAACTCTGCTGGGCAGAGTTAGGGGGTGTCCTACTTCGCATGGATTTCTCCCAGTGCATTTTCTTATTAAGACAGATTGGTTTCCCCAGGTAGAACCTGGTTAGTGCAGCAAACCACCCCGAGAACCGTGTTCAGCCAGGATGGAGAAACCTGGCCCGGGCCCCGGCCCCAGCGTCGCTCCCTGGGCTGGAGGATGAGGGCCCCGACGGCCACACCGCCGCCACAGCGCTGTGCGCGCCGTCCCCTCCCGCAGGCCACGCCGGAGGCCCGAGGCGCTGACACCTCCGCTGCCAACGGCGGGGCCGCCGCTGCCCCAACGGGGCTGCTCCCTCAGCGAGGGAGGCGCGGGTGAGGCGCCCCCAGACCGACCACCGGCGCCTCGCCCTGCCCAGCGGCAGCGGGGCCCACGCACGGGCCGGTGGCGCGGGGGTCCCTCCGGCTCAAGTCCCGCCTCGTAGAAGAGGTTCCCCGCCGAGCCTCCGCGCTCCGGCGGGGCCTGACAGCGGCTCCGCGCCTCCCCGGGGGCCGCCAGCAGCCGCGGGGCTCTGCCGCGCTACGCTGCGCTGCCTGCCGCGGGCGCCGGGCGCGGGCCGCCAGGGGGCGCCCGAGGGCGGCTCGCCCCGCGGCGGCGGCGGCGGCGGCGGGGTGCGCGGGGCCGAGCCTCCCTCGCCAGCCCCCCGCCCCGCCGCCAGCCCACGACAGCAGCCAGACCGCCGCGGCACCGCGCGGCCGCCGCTCCGCTGTGCTCCGCTCCGCTCTGCCAGCGGGAGCCTGCCGCGGGTGGGGGGGTGGGGGGGTAGCGAGGATGCTGCGCCTCAGACGCGGGCGCGGCGGCGGCTCTGCCCGCCGCCGGCAGCGGCCGTGCCCGCTGCTCCTCCTGTCAGCGCTGCTCTGGGCGCCGACGCTGGTGGCCTTCAACCTGGACGAGGAGAAGCTGACGGTGTTCAGCGGGCCCCCGGGCAGCTACTTCGGGTACTCGGTGGACTTCTACATCCCCGACCCCAGCACGTGAGTGCCGCCGCCGCCGGGCGGGCCGCTCCCCTCAGCGCGGCGCCCTCCGCCCCGGGGGTGGCGGGGTCCGGGCTGTGCCCGAGCGAGCGGCTCCGGGCCGCCCCTCCCGCCTGGCCGGGGCCGGGGGCGCCGACGGGCTTGGGGGGAGGCTTTGGGGTGGGCAAACGGCGGCGTCCCGCCCGTCGCCCTCGGGCCGCTCGCTGGGGTGACAGCCCCCGTCCCGTCCGTCGGTCCTGATCCCCTCACGCCGCCCCGGTGACTTCCCGGTGTGTTTTCGCAGAGTCGGTGTCCTGGTGGGTGCTCCCAAAGCCAACACCACGCAGCCGGACATAGTGGAAGGAGGCGCGGTGTACCTCTGCGCCTGGCCCGCCGCCCGCTGCAGGCAGATTCCCTTTGATAACACCAGTGAGTAAATGGCCGAATCGCGTCTCGCGCCCCCGCGCTCGGGTCCCCCTTCGGCACAAGCTTCTCCCGCGCTCGCTTTAGTTGTGTCGCTTTGATCTGAGTATCTGCGGTTCGCCGGAGGAATCCCGCTCCTGGAGTCTGCATGCATGTGCGCTTGCAGGGAGGGTTTAATGGTCCCCAGAGAAGTACCAGGAGTACGACCTCCAGGATCTGCGGGTAGTTCATCTTAGTGCTTTAATGAAGGATGTTTGTGGCAGATTCCTCATTTTGAAAATACTTTCCTTTGTTTGTTTTGAGTGCTCAGAAGGCCAAACCCCCAAACCCGTGTCTCACACACTTCTCTGAATCGTGGAAATCATAGGACTGCTGGTCTTTCCTGCTGTTTTCAGCAAAGGGGTTTTCCGTCTGTTTAGATGGATGAAGTACCTCATGTGGCATGCTTATTTAATTCTTTTCAGAAAGCAAGAATTTTGTTTCAGAATATTGGAAGCTAGATGCAAACCGATTTAGGCACAATGTGGATAGATTATATCCACTTCCAAAATCCCAAGACAGATGTTTCTTATTTAATTAGAGGGAACACACTTTTTAAACAATTCAGCCTGTTTATGTTTTCTGTTGTCTCTTTATAGGTCTTGAAAATAATTTAAACCTAGTGTTTGCAGGGGCTTTAAAACGGATTCCTTTATTTAGGCAGACTTTGACAGTTTAATCATTAAGCAAAAGTTTTTATTCTTTAGGTTATATTTAATCTTAACATTTGTGGTTTATTTAAATGTGAACACAATGAAATTCAGTTTTTTTCTGAGAGCACAAATTAAATTAGAAGAGCTTACTTAAATGTAGCAAGTAAGCAGTGCAGTTCTTTACCCCTTCCAGCTCCAGCCACCCACACATCCTATTATAAGTTAGTGTCTAGGAACTCTACTCAGGATGATGCTCCCATCATGCTGGGCATTCTTCAAAACAGAGTAAGAGATTTCTCCTCTGTGTGTATGTGTGTGGGGCTACTCAGGCATGTAATGCTATGTACACCACATGGTTGTATATAAATGTGAATGTACAGATAGACAGTATGCGTAGAATACTTTTATTGCAATATACCCTGAGTATGCTTCCTTAAAATAAAAACCGTTTAGGAAATACTCCTGTATTTTCATTGTATGATTAGATAGTTCATGTAGCAGAAGGGGAATATCTTATCTATACAAATTAATTTCAGGTTTGAATAGAAAACTTAGAGGCCAAATGAAAATTCCATGGCATTTTAAAGGGACGTTTTGAAAAATGAATGAAAACCTAGTGATGAAACCTAGGAGGACATCTGGTTTTCCTGTGGGAAACTCCAGAAAAGTTGACTAAAGAGACTCAGGACAACTCCATACTCATGGAAGAGATGTCCTTTTGCAGATACAATGTTTCAAAATAATACTTACTGATGAGTAAGTAGTATCAACAAGGCTTTGGACTGCATCACACAGCTATTCCTCGTGGAATCTCCAAAGTGTGGCTCATTCAGTCTACCTGAGGCAATTTTTCGTGTCCTCTGGATAGATGCCTGATGTGTAGACAGATGAAGTTAAGTCAGAGCAAACCCGTTGTGTAGATATAAATGCACTGTACTTGGGGAATGGACTGCAGTATATGCAGGTTTAGCAGTGTTATTGTTAACCTGCCTAATTTGTGTTCCAAGGGCAGTAAAGGTGTAATTTCATACAATTCAGCAATGGCCAGCTGCCCTCATAGACAGGCACCCCAAGAAGGTTTGCGTAGCTTATAGCTTGTAACCAACACCCATTCTTCATTGCCAGTCTCCAATACGCCTTAGATGACTCTACTTGCAGAAGTTTGGATGTGTATTTCCTGTCAGTTTTTTTTCTCCAAAATACTCTATTTACAGGAGCAAGTTTTCTGTCTTTTCCACTGTTCCCTCAAACAGAGCCATCCACACGAGCTCTATCCTAGATGATACTATTTCGAATAGTCTGTTAGGCACAGTTCTTTTTGAAGCCTTTGGCCATTGCATGCCTAGTGGGACTTAGTCCTTTGTAAATATGAGGGGTATTTTCAGTTTATGGCTCTTTTTCATACAGGCACCTTGTACTCACTACACCTACAACATCACTCAGAAATGCTGCTATTCCCATTTTATGTTTATATTCCTTTTTTAATATTTATTCTGCTAAACAGAAAAAAGTCAGTCTGGGGTGTCAGAGATCATGCAGAAAGTTGGTGATGATACTGGTAACTGACTCAGGATTTTTTCTTCTTCCAGTTCCTTAACCACAAGATTACCCTTTCTCCCCTCCAAAAAAAAAGCCCAGTAATTGTTGGAAGACTGGAAATTCAGCTCTAGCAGCTTTAATTTTAAAGATTAATGCTTCATGCCTCATAGGAGATTTTTAGACGTCTTGGAAAGCTTTGGGAATGTTTTCTGAAACAGAAAAACTACAGATGCTGCTTCAGAGCTGGAAGGTCTCATTTTGATGCATTTTTATAGAAAGCTTCTTTTTTAAAGTACTTTTTTCTTGACTCTAACCAAATAATATGAGCTCTTTCAGTTAGATTCACTAAGCACAATAAAAGAAACAAACTGCTGAATAATTGAAAGCATTTTTAATTAAGATCAGAAGTAAACAATGAGTGGAGCTAGAAAGAAAGGGAGAGTATAATGTAACACTTAAAAGGCAGCGTGACCTGATAAGATAAAGAATAATCAGTATTTTTCAGCCACGAGAGTTCGGTGGAGGACTTCTAAATTCTAAAGAATTTGTAAAAGAAAAGCAGATTCACATACACTATATCCCAAGTTAGATATGTGAAATTGCTGCAGGTCACAGAAACTCTGAAATTTCCACTATAACATAGAAATTCAAGAGATCAGCAAATCCAAGTGGTTTAAAACCACTGGTTTAAGTTACATATGAGCATGAGGGCTCCTGTGGTCCATTTCTGAGGGCTGGGTACAAAAATAAAGCTCAGGTATGTTGCATTCAATGGAACTTACATTCTGCTGTTGAGGTGGGAATATACAGTGCACTTGGATGTTATTTGGACTTCTACTGCTACAAATACGTGTGTAATTAGGCACTGAATTGGTAAGACTCACGTGAAACTCTACAGATTATTTCACTGTTTCCGCAAGAACAGTAGACCTAATTTCAAGAAGGTTTCCTTCATTTGTAAATGCTTTGATGTTGTTCGTATTAACACTATTAATATATCAGTCTTACTAAATGAAAACAGTGAGGACATTGACTAGTATTCTGTGATGACTTCTGTCAAGGTTCTGGACACTTTTGAATATCATGGTGTTAGAAGTGTGGAGCTGCTTTGTACTAATATATAGTTATCCTGTATTTTACAGATATTGAGATGCTTACTAAATTAATGGATAGATATGCCTTGTTATGGGGCTGTAAAGTATGATGAACTAAAAAGGAACAAAATCTCTCTCCACAAGCATTTAAGGCTTGTTAAGAGGCAATGATGAACAAGAACACACTCATGAGTTGAAAGGAAGGGAAGGGAAGGGAAGGGAAGGGAAGGGA
>BOSO01006931.1:0-20100 GCA_018403395.1 Gorsachius goisagi | reverse complement strand
GAAGGGAAGGGAAGGGAAGGGAAGGGAAGGGAAAAATAATGTGTTGAGTTTGTAAAGTATATATTGCCTTAGATAGAGGGGGCACCTGTTCAGAAAATTATTTGAGGGGACCAAGTAAGTGATAGATGCCTTAGTGAAAAACTTAGGCTTGCTTAGGTTAATATTATGATGGTAAGCGCTAAGACAGGATGGTCTTTGGTCCTGTAAAGGCTGTTTTGTTGAAGAGTTTTGTTTTTGTCCGTGAATAATATATTTCTATTTTTAAACTAACTCAAGTTTTAGTTTAAAGAAGGTTGTTCTATATCCTGCATGCCATAGAGTCCTGAAGGGAGAATACAAGTGCTAAGCCTAACTGGACCTGACATCCTGACTCTGGTGTAAGACAATTGCAATGTTCCCCAATGGATCAGAGATCTGACACTGCAAGGGTTGCACCAAGAGTCACTGGCAAGGTGTGGCTAACCTCCCTGCCACCACACAGGCTATGATGCTCAGGATTAAACTCTGTTCTTTGTGTCATCTAAGCTTTAAATGACAAAAGACAAATTCTTATGATTTGTGAAGCTCTCTTGCTCCTTTTTTCTCAGAAACTAAGATCACATGAGGAGGTAGACATTGCACTGGTTACTAATGTACACCCAACAGGAACACTCAGTATGCACTCAATTCCCAGTGAAAGATATGAAAACACTTTAAAAAATGTGTCATTACTTCCAAGTGCCATGTTCTAGCTGTCAAACACAGACTGGGTTCCTTACTACTAGCACTGATTCTCCAAACCAAGGCTACTCCTGAAATCACCTCTGTGGCACTGTGCAAATGTTAGGATGCCCAAGCTGATCTGCGTGCTATGAGCAGCTGCATGACTTGTGTTAATGTGGAAATGTATTGCTGAGAAGATGGCTTAGTTAGGGTTAATAGAGGTGCAGGCGTATCTGCACCCCATTCCTAAAGGTCAATAACTGAAATTGTTCTACAGGCAATTCTTCCAGATTGTCACTAATTTCTCAGGTCATCTATCTCTGTTCTTCACAGAATTTAATCCAGAGATTTCCAAAGCAGTGAGGTGCTTTACTTGCAAACTAATATCGATAATTAATCCTACTGATGAAATATTGTTCCTTACAGAGGACAGGGTGGCAGAGGAGCAAAGGAGGATGAAATTTTGACATGCTGTAGGATTTGAGCCAATCCATCCATAAGCAACTCATGTAGCTGGACATTCCCATATGGGCTGGCCAGTGATACGGCCTCCAGCCAAGAAGGGGCTTTAGCAGGAACTCTGCGTGTTTCCTGCTGTTGATACAGCACTGACTCTGCAGTCCCATGTTTGCACTTCTTTAAAGCTCCCTAAATCTGGGCACTGGGGCTAAGACTCTGGGAAGAAACTGAAAGCACTGCCCCTGAGAGCACAACTGATGCTTTAATCTGCTTCATCGCATCAGGGAACCAAGATAAAGTATAATGGAAGGGCTTTTAGTATCCCCTTACTCCAGGAGATACGGACTCTTCTCCCTTGTTTTCCTTCTCTGTGTAGCTGTCCTGTTGCATTGCTGTTGTGTAAGGCTGTGGTACTCTTTCATAGAATCATAGAATGGTTTGGGTTGAAAGAAACCTTTAAGGATCATCTTATTTTTTTTTAAACCCCTTTGAAACTCAATGAGAGGACAGGGGAACAAGCGTTGGCATTATATTAAAGAGCTGTGATCTCTCTTACCTACACAAAGCTAACTTCTCCTTTTCAGTTTCTTCATTGTAAACCTCATTTCGTAATGACTATTTCTGCTTTCGCATTGAGGTAGAATTACCAAGTCCTTGTGTTTTAAGCTGGGTGCTCTTCCTTTCAGCTGCCAGGAGAGGTAGCAGGAGAGCAGTATGAAGAAAACTTTCTCCCCGCTTGATTAACTGGGGAACTTGTGAACCACTCAAAGCATCTTGCAGCCAGAAGCAAACTTAAATGCCCCCTGAAGAGCAGTACTGTGTTTGAAATCTGGTAAAGAGCTAATAGTTCATATTTCAGAAACTCATTATAATGGTCACTTTTAATTGTAATACTTAACAGACTGCAACAAGTTCTTATGTTTTAAATTAGCTCCAAAAGGCAGAATTTTAGATACCACTTCCCCTAAGTTTCTAGAACTCACTGGGGTATTGTCTTTGCTATCAGTTAACTTTATCCGTTTTAGTAAAATAGGTTATGTTTTTCTAAACTAGCTGGAGAAAATTTGAACAGCTTCTGAAGAGGAACAGGGGAGGGGGATGTAGATCAGTTCTGGCCAAGCGTGCAGTTGATAAAAAACATGAGCTAATCTGGCCAGCAGTTGAGCTGATTGTAACAGAACCCAGGTACTGTATAAGGAAAGGATGTATTATGGGGCTCGAGAGAGGTCTAGTTACATGAAAAAATCACTAGCTGTAAAGATGGTAAGATTCTAGGGAAAACTTAGAATCCTGTTATAAAGCAGAATTTGCGTCTCAAGAGAAAGTGCTGAGGGAGAACTTTCTTGTACTTCTAAATGTTGACACGTTTCAGTCCACTATGCCAGTAAGACCTTATCTGGAGCCTCATGGTTCACTTGTAACATTCTGATTTATAAGAGACCCTCATGAGTTTCTTTTATAAGTTTCAGACTTATCTAAAGAAGGGAAAAAATACCCTTAGCTATGTTAGTTCAAGCCCTGAGGTCTTATGTGGTTTTGATTGGTTTTTACTTAGGGAAAAAATCCTATTGAGCTTGATGATTCTTTTTTTCTTAATTCATGGAATGAAAGTCCAAATAAAGCTCTCTAGATATGATCTATTAAATTAAAATAACTCATATGAATAGCATCTAAAGCACAATAAAAAACAGAAATTAGATGTTTGCAGAATCAGATAAATCTAAAAATAGAAGCAACTCTTCTTATCGTGCAAGGGGTTTGCATATCTTACAGTCTCTAAACACTGAGGAGACTTTTTTGCCCCAGCATTAATGTTGAAAGCAATTGCTTGGCTTGGTTCCCTAGATCATAGACTTTAGCTTCAGATCCGTGTTGTGTCTCTCTGTTGAGGGTCTGATATCAATGACCCTGTGAATGTTAGTGACTTACCTTTGCTCAGTAGTGGGTGGTATCATTGGAATCCTTTATGGTACTAATACCAAAAAGATATCACTCTGCATTGGTGATAGGGTTGACAAGATCCCCTCTGTTCCCTCACTTCTAGAATATGAGACCATGGATGCCATTATGAACCCTGCCCTCTCTCTCTTCTCTCCTGTAACCCAGGGCCCTAATGATGCAGCAGGGCTGCATCAACATTAAATTAGGTTGCTCAGAGCCTTGTGCAGCCAAGGTCTATAACTACCCAATGGAGATGCTGTAGCCTCTCTGGGGAATCTGTTCCAGTGCTTAATCACCTTCACTGTGAAGAGTATTTTTGTTATATCTAATCAGAAATTCCCTTGCTGCAACTTGTGTCTGTTGCCTCTTTCCCTTTTGCTGCATGTCTCCATGTGAGGGAGATATGCACTTTCCTTGACCTTTACATATTTATATAAATATAAATGTTTGTTGGTTTTATGCTTGTATTCCCATTTTATGTAAATATGAATAGGTTGAGGTGATTATTCACCTCTACTCTGTGTATATATAACTATGTATAAATATATGAAAATATATATTGTATTTTGTTATCTATATCTATTTATATGTATGGATGTGCATAACTACATATGCACACACACATATATGAAAACAGGTATTTGAAAGGGATTTGCCATCCTGGATGTATCTGAATAGGTATAGACTAGAGGGCAGAGTGTAACAGCCTGCTGCAGATGCCTGGTTAATGGCCATCTGCATTTGTCCGGTACACACAGGGAAGCACACATGGAGAAAGTAAAGATACTATTTCTCAAAATTCCTGAAGGGTGAGAACTTACCTGAAAGGATTGCAGGTGTATTACATAGCCAGATTTGTTACTTTGATTAGAAGTTAAGTTTGATTAAAATATTTTGATTTGCTTTTGTTCATTTGAGTATTTTCAAATTATTATAGGTGCTGCATTTTTTACTTCTGGTTTTCAAGGGCTGAATGAATCACAGTGAGCCACTATCAGTGTTTGCAAATACATCTGTTTCTTATGCAGATCCTGATTACTACAACAAAGAAATATTTGTAAGAATAATGTTTGATTCATGCCTGTTAAACAGTTTATAATGTGCTGACTCAGTGACTGAAAGGAGACCAATCCCCGCAGAAAGTGCCAAGTTTAGTCTAATGTGTGCAAATGATGGATTTACATTAGCACTTACTCCAGGCTCAGGCTTTAATTCCTAAAAATGAATCTCTGCACTGTTGTCCTTACATAAGTTTGCTTTTTACTGTCTGAATTCAAATTTTTCTACTTGTCCAGCTACTGCTTTGGCATTTTAAGCGACCTTTTTCCTTTTGGTAGCCCCTAAGTAACTCAAGTCTAAAAGACTGGGTGAGGGAACACTGATTTTAAGAATCATGTTTCACCATCTCCAGAGGTGCTTCTGATGGTGGATTGTGGGGCAGTACCAATGTATAGGAGTCTTGGCTCCTGCAGTAGAAAATGACATGCTTTTGGGTTCCTGAAATGCTGTTTCAGGATGTCCTTGCACCTAAATTTATCCTCATACATCTCTCTGCTCTTTGCATGCTCCTGGTTGTCTGGGCCTTAGTCTGCAATACAGTCTTAGGCAGTACAATAAAGAGTGACTCCAGGGCTGAGTTTCAAGCCAAATTTGCGAGTCATCCAGACTGTTGACCATCTGGAACAGCTCCTGGGCTGGCTCTGAAGCAATCCAGCTGGTACTCAAGCACTCCCTGGACCGCTCTGTGCACAAGCTCAGGCGTTGTGTGCCCAGCCCAGCTGCTGCCTTGTATTCTAGCTATCCTTGCACTGGTGTCACGTATCGTGATACAAGATAGCCTGGACTCCTTCCTAAAAGGGGCCAGGCATTCTCCTCCAGAAGAGAAGATGACGTTTGAATTCAATCTGAATTCAAGCCAAATTTTTCCTGCTCACAGAAATATAGCTAAGCCTGTGGGTAAGGTACCATATGGACATAGCCTGTGGGCCTCAGATCCTCATAAGTAACACAAGGAGAGATATTTCCATGTCATATAAGGGTGTTGTCAGGACACAGACTTGTCATTTTTTGAAACACCTAGATAACACAGTTTTGAGGGATGTACCAAAGACAGAAATAACTATTTTTTGGTGGGTTTTTCTTTTGTTTTTTTTTTAAAAAACGGATAGGGATTTATCTGAGTAAACAAATAACTTTTGACTGAGTCTAGACTAAGTTGGTCATCCTTGGTTATCTACAGTTGGTAAAAAAATTTAAGTACTTTTAGGCCATGGTTCTTTTGATCTTCTCAGATGTTTGCTTTAGAACTATGCCCTCAGTTGTAAGTGGATGACTAGCTTAGAAGTGGACATTTACAGCAACTTTATTCAGAGCCTTGTTGTCTGATGGAATACAAGCAGGGCATAGTAATAACAGTCCACATGTATTCAGACAAGTTAATTGTGTATATAGCTTCATTTTGATAAAGTTATAGGGGAAACGGTAGCTGGTTTGCAGCAATCTGAAATATTGAATGGTTGTTATATACAAAAGACTAAAATGTATTTTAAAGCACAACCTCAGAAACTTGGAATAGGGGTCCATCTCTCCAGCAAGGATCCTGAACAATTGTGATTAGAGAATTTCTGCCAAAAGAGATTTATCTAGCGGAAAAAGCTATTTATTATTTTGGGGGGTGGGGGTGGGGTGATATTTCACTAATTATTTTGTAATGAAAATCCCATGCCACATGATGAAGGATTCATACTACACCATACGCCACTGAGCCAGGGTGTGTGTCTGTGTGTACAGTTCTTGCAGATCTACTGGTAAATTCAGCTATGGTTTTTATAAATCCTGCAAACAGTTGTCCTAGTTTTAAAACCTAACGTCTTCTCAAAATTGAGTATACTTTGCCAGTAGACAACTATGCTGTTTTGATTGAAAATGTAGGTTCTTTTTAAGTTAGAATACTGGTCGTGAGTATCCTCAGAGCCAGGCTAGTATCGGCTGCTTGTGAGCTGACCATGGCTGATTTTAAACCTTCAAAAGCTTTGTTCCTATCAAGGCCTCATCTGTGGACATTGATCATGTTCAGATATGCTGGAGCATTAAAAAGAGAAAAAAAGAGAAACCTTTAAAGTTTGAAAGGGCCTGACTTCACTGGAAAAGATAAGCAAAAGTGGTGTTGCCAACACCTAGGTAGAAGCTGGCAGCTCCTACAATGCAGTGTGTCAAAGTTGCTGTCTCCCACATTCTTAAAGTTTAGGTCTAACTGAAACAAAATGTATTTTTTAAATGAATATTCTTCCTGAATTTTTAGAAGATACAAATATTCCTGAAATTTATCTTTCTAAGCATGGATTTCCATACTAGCTCCTGTAATTGGTGCAGCACAGAAATAAATATGTGTATGAAGGAAGACGTTTTCTCAGAGACTTTCAAACTTTCACAGATTCATTTACATTTGACTTTCCTTCATGTTTATTAGAAAAATACAGAGATAGAATACCCTTGTTCTCAAAATAGAATGCATTTTTCTTTCTAATTCTTTCTGTATCTGTAATGTTTATGAGGTCACCACGAACTGAGGTAACTGGTGATCCAACATCCTAGAAAAGCATTCAGATATCTCCTTTATTCCTTTTGGGCAAATCCCAGGAAGTGTTGGCTTTTTAAAGGTGACAATTATACCAGCTGCATTCTTCTTCAGTTTTGTTTTTTTTTTAAATATACGTAAATCCATACAATATAATCTGACATTACATTTTTTTCCTACGTTCCAAAGTAGAGAGTATATGGTTTTATTTTCACTTAGAGTGAATAAAAAGGATCGATTCTTGTGAAATCCCCCCTGATAGGAACCAGAAACAAACATAAGGGAATGCAGATACAAGGGGGAAGGAGTAATGCCCTGCTTATGTATAAATTGAGAAGTTCATTAGGAATGGCTGGTAAGGGAAGAGCATAGCTCATGAACATATGGGAAATCAGTTTACTTCAGAGGACTGGGGTGAAAGGAAGGGATGTCTGCTTTTTATTAAAACCTGAAATGCATTATGATTGGCCTAAGTCTTTGCCCAGATGGCTTCTCTTATGCTGACATCTGCAAGAGTGTATATAAAGCAACATTAAGAAGCTGTCTTGTGTGACAGTGTGTACACATGTAATTCTGTTAAAAACTAGGTCCTTTGCTATTGGTAGTGTTGATCTTTGAATAAGCATGCTAAGAAGTGTTATTTGTTGGACAAAAAATAATTATGGAACATGCTTTTTACATGGAAAGTTTCTACCACGTATTTGAAAAGTTTTTAGGGCTTTTCTTGTTCATTCTTCTCATAAATTCCAGGTAAACTTTTTTTTTTTTTTCAGGGGAAAACACAGGGTTTCTTCTTCCAGTCCTTTTTTTCTGAAGTTTAGGTGTAATTATTTTGAATTTTCACATGTGAGTTTAATCTGGTTTCCACTGACCAGTAAAAAGCTTAAATGATACTAGAATGTCCATTTCCTTTTAAGCTGGTAGGACAATGATGATGCAATGTGATTTATCCATTAGTCTCTTCACTTGTATCTGTAATTCACAGTGGAATACTTTTTAAAACAAGCTGTCAACATATTGCTTCTTTCTTTGTCAGACAACAGGAAAATTAAAGTCAATGGCACCAGGGAACCTATTGAGTTTAAGACAAATCAGTGGTTTGGGGCAACAGTCAAAGCTCATAAAGAAAAAGTTGTGGTAAGTCTTACGCATTTGGTATTCATTTGGAGATAATGTTTATTTTTCTCAAATGTATATCTTTAAGAGCTCTCTATGTGTAGATTATGGAAACAACTCTCTGATTACGCATGAATTATAAAGCAGAGGATGTATATAACTCAGAAAATGACAGCAGTATATAAAATCAGGTTGAACTGATGAAGTGAAGATGATTCCACTGCCATGTGAAAATAGCAGAAAGCCATGTCGTTAAGGAAGTGAATGATGATTTTTTTTAAACAGATAATGGACATATTTTAGAGATACACAGTAACTGATAGCTATATGCTATAAAATGTTTTGTATTCTGAAGCTGTATTTGAAATGTTAAATGCAGAATGTAATGAAAGCCAAGAGCCTGTGCTGAAGATCAGTTAGTAAGAGAAAGCACTGACCTCTTTTGTCACATTTACATTGTTTTGAACAGCTGTGTCATAGTCATGGTAAAACAGCTGCAAAAAAAGTCATGATAAAAAAGCTCCAAATCAAGATTGCAGTCAAAATGCAATGTCTGTATTCTGGTTTCACTGGACATTTTACCTGTACTGATAGAGGACCCCAGCAGGGGACAAGTACTTTTATTGCTCAATAAAGAAGTGGTGATGCTGCTTATACACAGTTGTTTTATATTTACAATTCTGCACTAAGGCTTACATTGAAATATCGCTGAAATAATTGTGGTGAGAATAATTAGTTTGGCCATTAGTTTTATTAGTTTTTACAATTGCAAAGCAATAATTTGTATCTTGGGATTTGCTTAAAACTTCTGATTATTACTTAAGAAGTAGTCATAAGGGAAGAAGTATCTGAAGGAAATGCTTTCCCTTATATAGTATGACTTGTGGTTAGCCTAGGGAAGGATTTTGACGTGAAACATGTAATGAATAAAACATCACCCTATTCTGTTACAAAGGTAAGTAAATGTAAAAAAATCTGAAAAATTCTAAAAATAGCTGAAGTTTTTAAATTTTGTGTGCTCTACTAAACAACAGTTCACAAACTGAAATAAAATAGTTCTTTACTACCATTTGCTGAGTCTTAATCAAACCTCATCACCAACTGATGTGCTGTGTCTGTACTGACCAAACTTTGTTTTGCTTCTGATAACTCTTCTCAGGCTTTCTGAAACTGAGATATAGTCAACACTTTTCAGGCAAAAATTTGAACAGTGAAGTGAGAAAACTTTGTCTTTTAAACTTAGTAGACTGAAAGAAAAGAAAAAGAAAATGTCAACAAGCTGTGAGAAACTTTTTTTTAAAACTACAAATGTGACAGTAAACTGGATTTGGTCAACATTTATGATTATATTGAGTTCTTGTTTCAATCCGTTTCGCTCAAATGTACCTGAAATCACCCTCACAGGACATTTATTCCTCTTTGCTGCAGTCTGGTTTTGCTCTCTGTTTTAACATGTAAGGTCTTCTAGTCAGGGGCTTGTTAAGAGTCCCTGGTCCTTAAACTGTTGTTCCAGAAACTCTGACTTGTGGTAAGCTCTGAGTAGTACAGTGGTTCATCCAGCTGGAACTGATTGCAGAATGAAGGCTTATACAGTAATGTGAATAATAACAATGCCTTGCCAGAGGTAGAGAGGTTTCTGAATGGAAAAGTAAGACATAGTAGGACATGAATGGAGGATTTCTTTGCATCTTACAGAGGTAAGGTTGTAGGGAGAGGTAGTGTCTTTCCCCCCTCCCTCCCCAGCCAATTGAAAAGTTTTAGGGCACAGAAACACCTGAAGAATGACTTGCATACCTGACTTTATTTTTCCAATTATTTACAAAAAAGATAATGTCTCTCTCTATACAACTTGTATATTTTTTATCCTTACACTGTCATATTTGTAAAACCACTACCATAACATAGAAGATGACTAAATATTAGTTCACTAGTCAAAACTTACTTAGCAACAACCTGTTCAGTCAGAGACTGTTGAATGCATTACAGCTCTATCACCTCTCCAAAGATTTGAGCCAGGAGTTTATAAGAAGGCAGACAATCTGATGATTGTGATAGACAATATGACACAACACCCTGTCAAATCTGCTAAGTAGAGTAGAATCATAGCAGTTCTGCTGCAACAGAAGCCATTATCTTAAGACATATCAGGACAGAAGTAGAAATATCTTCAGCCACATGTATGTGATCTACATCTTAAACTATGGGATCAAGTCCTGTGCAGTGAGCAGTAATAGAGCAAACATACTACTCGTGAAGCAAGCTTAGAGGGTATTTGTAACATATGCTTAAATGTGAGTTGTAGTCCCTGAGAGATTTCACCTGCTAAAGGCTATAAATGAAAGATCAGACTATGCTTTTCAGGTTATAATGAAATTACAAGAAGCAGTGGCCCTGCATTTTCTTCACGTTATGATCATTGCTGTATATATGATATAATACCAGAGACAATCCTTGTACACTGTTTATTAAAAACTACATTTGCCAGATGCACGAGTGTGTGAAAGGTATGTGTGACATTGTTTCTGTTTTGATAGGCTTGTGCTCCCTTATATCATTGGAGAACTCTTAAAGATAGCCCTGAGAAGGACCCTGTTGGCACCTGCTATGTAGCGATTCAGAACTTCAGTGCCTATGCTGAATATTCCCCTTGTCGCAACAGTAAGTATTAAAAGGAACAATCTGTGTTGGAGGAATTGATATTCCACTCAATGTTTTCATCCTTTCAGTCTTCACACTGTATTGGTTGAATGAAGATTACTATATGACATTGCATTGGCTGAGGGATGACATTGCATTGGCTGAGGGTTTAAAGAAAAATTTACATTTAATTATACACCTGCAATTGGATGCTTTATTGTATAATTGAAAGAGAAGAAATTAAGTAAATTAAGCTTATGCAGTTATAGTGATGAGATATAATTGGTTCAAATTAAATGGCTTTAAAATGTAGCAAATGGGTCTATATAAGAACCAGGCAGCATTTAAAACCAATTATTCATGCTTATGCTGAGTATAAATCTCTCATCACAGGATCACCATCTGAAGACCAGACCCTGCACAGAAACACACAAGCCTATATCATCATTCATGTCAATATCATCCTCAGTAGCTCATTTTTATGAAGGACTGCCAGCATGGAAGAAAGCCATGCACATTAGCACTACTGTTCCACACTCTTCTCTGTGCTGTTCTGAGGTGTGGTAGACATCTCTGGGCCTTACTTCTTGGGCAATAGGGAAAAACTGCATGTATATTTAGAACCAAGTTCAGTTACCTAGAAGTCTGCAGAAAATGCCACACATTAGATTATGTCAGTTATGAGCACCCTCATTACCTCAGTGCTCCAAATTACTAAAATCAATATGAAGTATGCAATGACTTTACTGAGCTTTGACTGGGATAGGTTTCTGCATCCACAGGTCAGAGAATTGTTCTTTCAGTTACTTTTCTAAAGGTAGTATGTGTAAGATAGCAAATATGATGGGCTTACCTATCTGTTCCAGGGGAAACCCTCACAGCAAAGCTATGATGTTGTTCAGTTTAGCTGAGATGGGTTGCTGTTTCAAGTTGCATGTGCTAGCCAGTAACATGAGAAGTCTGAATGTAGTTCCTTGCCACAAGATCCCTTGTACAGAGACCCTGTGATTACAGCTAGCATTCTTGGCATGTGCGCATGGCCGAATTTCAAAACAAACTGTTTAGCTGTTCCTCTACTGCCAACTGTGCTCCTACCTTCGAGTTTCTCATGGATTATTTTGCCAAGAAAGTAACAGGCATGTTACAGAAAAAGTAGACTCTTACTTTACCATAATTAAAAGGTCTCTTTCCTGTGAAGATCTAGAGGCAGCATCATAGCATGTGGCTGGACTTCCCTGACACCTGACAGATGTGTGATAATGTAGACCAATAATGCTTTCCATGGTCTACCAGAAAATCTACATACCTACAGCAACGTGAGATATTTACGTGTGCATTCAGTGTTACTCTGTGGCTTTCCTTTTCTCACACTGTAGTATAGCTCTAAACTGAGTTGTGCTACGTCTTTCTTTTAAAGCCTAATTCTTGTCCCTGGATGGACGGGTACAGAAAGAAGCTGAATCTGTAAGAAATGGTGTCTATAAGATCTGCTTCATGTACTCCTGATGTCTCACTGGGGCTTTGCCAAAGGCTCACGCTATTTGAAGAGAGAGTTCAAGTGGCCATTCCTGCTTTCAGTTTCCCAATCCTGCAGACTTCCAGCACTCCAGCACTCATATGACAGCCCTAAAATACATGCCAACACACTTTGTACAATTATATAAGGATTTGGAGATTAGAAATAAAAATAGTCAGAAGCAGGAAGAAAGGTTTCACATGTACAAATGTGCATCCAAAATTATATTACACTTCTGTCCTCATTGAGCAAACGCATATCAGTTAAAGAGCTGGCCCTGTGAAGGACGTGTGCCCCTTTCCCTTGCCATAGTACAGATAAACAGGATGTTGTCTGCACATTGACTCAAGTTGACCCATCAATGTCATCGTTTTTTGAGAATGCCTTGGTAAACACTTGTTTTTGTGTTTATGGCAGAGCAGACTGTGGTGACCATTCTAGAATTTCTTGTTAAGTTGTTTACTTTTGTATCTCCAGCCAAATTCCCTGGTAGTTGTTGCAAGGGTCCTTCCTTGGCAGTGAGAGGAGAAGGTCCCAAGTAACTGGTTCTATTTTTCAAAATCATCACAAGGGAACTATGTGTTCAGGGCTCTGTAGAAGGTCTTGATTTGCTCTGCCTTTTCTAAAAAAGAATATCCATCTTTTCACATATTTTAGTAGCTTTGTATTTACACCCTTACAGCTCCATGGGTGTGTAAGCTGTCTTCCACATGCACTGTGAAATCAATAAAATGCTTCTACCTTCATAATTGCAGGCAATGCAGATCCCGAAGGACAAGGCTTTTGTCAAGCGGGTTTCAGCTTAGATTTTTACAAGGTGAGATTCTGCTTCTGAAGTACTTTGACCAAATGTAATTCACATATATTCCCAGTATTCAAGCACTGTCTCAGTGATCAAGAGTTTATCCCCATGCTGTTGTATGTGGAAAGTTCCGTGAAGTTGTTGCAAGTTCTTACCTCCTTTGCAAGCTTAAAACTTTCTGGTTTTATTAATAAAAGAAATACTGCAGTCATCATCTGTTTGTCTCTTTGGAGCACTCCAATCTGACTCTGCTCAATCTATCTTAATAGATAATTAGGGGGAAAATTGTATATGCTTCTCTCTTAGTGTGTCCCACTTACGATGCTTTCCAGAGACCTGACTTTCAGGAAATAATGGGCAGGCACCAATAGTTTTTAAAAGTTAAAATAGCTTATATAAGGGTGCTTGTGGAGGCAGACTAGTCATTGAGTAAGACTGTTCTCTTGTGGAGGTGAAAGTGAAAATGCTTAAGGGAAATATCTAGTTTTTCTTATATGCCAAGAGGGTCCAGAAACAATATTGTGGGCCAAAGAATAAATTTTGCAACTCTCGTTATTATCTGTGCCATTATTACAGCACCAAGACCTCACATAACTTTGATCATTGCCATTGTTTTCAGTGTTCTGTAGCTCCATTGTTATTCACATTATTAATAGCTGAGGAGTAAAGACCTCGTTGTAAAGTAGACAAAAGTATATTTCTCTATAAAGCATTACTGTTGCTTCACTGAATGTGAAGACCCTCTCTCATGCTTTGTTTTGTTACAAATAATCAGCAATTTTTAGAATGCTATGTTAGTGCTAAAAAAATAGGGCTTTCATTCAAGTGAAGATGCATGGGGTGATCTTAACTTTACTTAACTGTGGATTTTCCTGCACATCCATGCACCTACATCCTTTCCTTGAACAAAGCCATTGTCCCTTATCATGATTCTGATATTCTTTTGGTCATTTAAATTGTTTTTCCCATGCATGCTTAATTTTGTTGTGTTCTTTTGTTGTGTAATTTTATTCAATTCTGCTTTTTGTAGAATGGAGACCTGATAGTAGGCGGGCCTGGTAGTTTTTATTGGCAAGGTATGTTCATCTGGCTGGTTAACTTGATCTAAGAAGTGAAGCAGAAAATATTGTGGAAAATGTTGTTCTAGATTTCCATTGTTTTCTCAGTTTAAGATAACCAGTCTCTGGTCTTATTTTCAATAACAAGCAAATGGGCATAAAATAAGTCAGGGAAAATTCAAGATGTAGGTTGTATAGGAAACAAACATAGAAATAACTATTTTTATGTTGGCATTTTAGCTCATTTGTCATTTAAGTAATAAGCTGACTTTTTCTCTAGAAATACTGCAATTATAAAAATAGCTAGTAATTATACAGCAAATGTAATATTTTCAAAGTTTTTGTCACTATTTATTTCTGAACACAACCTTTTATTGCTATCTGCATATAATTTCAGTTCATTTGTGGCATCACTGTAGTTTCCAAGATGTAGTTTCTCATGTAGATAAAACCTGAAGTGGTTTTGGTGAAGGGTTAAAAGGGTATTTTTGCTTTAACCTGTTTTGACATGTGTGATATAGCTGATTCACAGACTCTGCCTACCAGCTTGCCCATTGTCAGCCTCATCGATGCGTGGTTCTGCATTGCTATTAAAGTAGGAAGATCTAGTTGATTATGATGGTAGGGAATTCATAGCTTTGAATTCTCCATTGAGAAATTGCTTCCATTGTTCTACTACATTTGTACAGTACAGCATCAAAAGGTAGCTGAGCCTGAAAACGCCTGACTTGAGTTTGAATCAGCACCCTGAAATGGGTCTGGAGATGTTTTTGTGATGCTTCAGTAGACGCTCAATGTGGTGTTGTATCGATTTATGTGTACTCTTGAGACTTTCAGAGTAATAATGGAGAAAGATTAAGAGAAGATATCTGCACTTTGCATTTGTGCTATATTATCCCTTCAGCTCTGCTCTTGATGTTCTGCTAGCCCTGTTTTGTAGAAACTGGCTCTCCTTTTCATTTATGAAGTTGTTTGAATCCAGGTCAGGTAATCACTGCAAGTATTGCGGATATCATTGCGAATTATTCCTTCAAGGATATTCTGAGGAAGTTGGCACGAGAGAAGCAAACAGGAGTAGCACCGCCCTCATATGATGACAATTACATGGGTATGCTAAGCTCTATATCAGTTAGCAATATATTCTAAAAGCATGTGTCTTATATAAATGTGAAAACAAGCCTTAAATTACTATGTCCCAATTGTGAGAGGATTTGAACATGTTTTGCCTTAAGCACAACAGCAAATCAGTAGTTTGTTAGTTACTTCAATGGGGTTATGAACATTCTTAAAATTATTCACAGCAACAGGGTTTAAGGGTTGAGGTCTTAAATGGCTCATTAGGGTTTTTATTATTTGATCTTAAATAATTAAACAGAAATACAAAATTTTCCTATTTATATCTTTTTTCATTCCAAGATGATGGATTAAGTTTAAAGTAATTAAAGACTATTTCATTTTTTAACAGATAAAAGAAAAATTAGTTCTGCAATGCTTTGTACAGTACTGCAGTACAAATAGGCAATTTATTCTCACTGATACTTAAAAATATAGTTGAAGTAAGCAGTAACAAAAGTCAGTTTGAAGATACTGTGTAATAAATAGAAAAAAGTCTCTTTATGTACCTTTTATTAGTGCTGATCTCTAAGAATTTCCATTATATTAAAGTGCCTCTGCATGTAAGACAGGTTTTTCTTCATGTAATTATAGGAAAGATGCAGTGGAATTTGAAGGCAAAGGTGCATCCTTTCATTTCTGCCCATAGATTTGAAATTACAGTGCCTGATACAATCCAAAAGTCTTTACTCTGTCAATAGCAATACCTCACCGGTTTACCAAAGCTCCAAGAGGTATTTAACTGCATCTTTGGAAATCTGTCTTCCATATAGAGCTAAAACAGGGTACTCACACATTATAGTATAGTAATGAAGACCTAAATTGTGTCAATAGCTGTTAGGATAAACCACTATAGTACCTGCCGTTTTTTCAGCATATTAAGTATTAATGATTTAGAAGCCCATTTTGGGGGAAAAAGGATAGATTTATTATTAATTCAGACCCACAGTTAATTTGGTCATAATAATGTGGTAAACAATTTTCTTTTTATCCACACAGTTTTAGTATAGTAATGTTAGAAAATTTGCATTCTGATGATCAGATGAACAGACAAATCTGATTGTCCTTGCATATTTTTTGAAAGAAATGGTTTATCAAGTATTTTGCATGTCATTTAACTTTAAACAGGATACTCAGTGGCTGCCGGGGAATTTACTGGGGATTCTGAACAAGGTAAGAAGCTATATACTTGAATGGAAACCATATGGCTGTGCACCTATTAAATTCCTCATTTTGAGTCTCTATGCAGGAACATACCTTTTATACATTTGAAACACTGGTGAGACTTAAGCTATCTGTACCCAATATTCTCAGAGGCAAATATTTCCTTAGAAGGTATAGCATAAGAGAGCAGAATTTAAGTAACCCAAAAGTCTGAATCTGTTATGGTATCATACCCGTGCATCTGTTCAGCAGTTAGAGCTGTGACAACATGGTAGGTGGAGCCACTTAATTTAGCCAGTTTGGTGACCAGTAGTAACTTGGAGCCACCAGTGCAGTCCTGTACAGTCTTTCGGTCCATACTCAAGTTACTCACCTGCATACAGGCTGCTGGACGTCAGCATCTGGCTGGCCAGATGCCACGTGGCTTGCAAATGTCTATGTATGTTGAAAGCACACTTCTGACATCATATAAAACATAAATATAAACATCACAGCCCAGGCTAGGGGATAACATTCAGCTGCTTCTGGAAAAAGACATGTGCCTACACTGGCATGCCAGCTCTTGTTCTTGGCTCTATAAAAGTTTTCCCTAGTTCCAGTTCATGTGCCTTAAGGATGGGGGGCCCAGGGCAGTTTATTAGCTGGCCCTTTTCATACATTATATTTTCCTGCGCAGGCATAATGCAGTAAGAACAAGTTCCCTGTGCTCTTGCTCCTACTCTGAGCCTTATATTTAACAGCAGAAGACAGAAGAATTTCATTTCTTTTATTAAAACCTGGGCTTAGGGGGAGAAAAAACATTCTATAGGAAGATGAGGTGTTCAATTAGTCTGCTGAATTAGGAAAAGCTGAAAGCACATGAATATAAATTTCCAAATACAGAATCATGCCTGCAACTTTGTGGAGTTTCTTGGATCAAGTAATTTTGATACAGGACATATGTACAGTAATTTGCATTTAGACAGCAACTGTCACCCACAAAGAACCAGACATCTCATGGACTTAATAACATTGCTTAAAAACATCATCGCTGTGAAACCTCCACCTGAAATGTTTCATGATCCGTAAAACAGCACCTTCTAGGACTCCATATTTATGATTTGATAAGGTAACGCAACGTGCACTGAGGAACAGGTTTGACCAAAATTACAGGATAAATATTTTTTTAAATGTGCAGAATGTCATTACACAACTTAGAATTTGCCTCAAACACTGAGGTTCAAGTTGTTCCCTCTGGCAAAAGGTGACACAGGAGGTTTATTAGTTTTACATGGTGTGGGAAAACTGCCCTGGAAGGTGGCAGCTCCAGTTAACAGAGTTCTGTAATTCTCTAAGGACAAAGTGAGAACAATCCATCCTTCAGGGGCTAGGTTTAGCAGCAATAGTTCCTGGCACACCACTAAAGCTTTAACTAAATACCAAGAAGACTTAAACCTCACTTAACTGATGTGCTGAACTCATAGCACAGAATGCTATGACAGGACAACTAAACTCAAGCTGAACATTGTCTGATTTTTAAGTTGTAAAGTTTTGCGGGGGTGTTAGAAATTGAACAGGTTTTTTTCTGTGTCTCTGCAAGTTGTATCCAGCATAGAAGAAAAACTCCTGTCACAGCTTTCTGTTTGGTAGAGTATGTTAAAAATTATCAGTTATAAATAGAAATTTGTCCATGATTTAGCTATTTTCAGGTCTTCTGAAATTGTACAGGATTTCAAAGCTTATAGTTAGCTGAAAATATCTGTTATCCCTGGTGTTTCATGCCTTAAGAGCTATGCTGCTTGTGTAAGGCTGACAGTCTGTTGGAAGGTATTGTCAAAGGGGTAGCTTTCTTGAGGGTGTGAACAGCTCCATGGTTCAGAGTTACAAAGCCAATAGAGACATAGTACATTTGTAGAAATGAACCCAGCTCCCCAGAACTGCTGCTGCTTAATCCCTATAAAGTTAGTTTCCTGTCCTGTGCCACTATGGGTTAAAAAAAAAAAATATTTTTGAGCTGAGTGCTATAATGTGGAAAAAAAGATGTGTCCCTGGTAATGGAAGGTTGCAGCCACCTATATATATGTATGTTGGGTTTTTTTTAATGCATACTCACATTTTTATAATGGATAGTTCTTGAATCAGTAAATCACATGAATGATTGGCACAAAGAATTGCATTGTTGGCTGACCCGGGGATTGTCCTGTGTCCTGTTCAGTCCTTTGTTACTACTTCCACCTCCCCTTGACCAAACACATTCAACACAACCAAACACTCCTCAACACAGAGGAGTACATAGACCCAGAGAGGAACAGAGGAATGCTAGGTCAACACAAGCCGGTGTCTGAGGTGCTCTGCTATCTGAAGTTCCTGCTGCTGTCTTCTGATGTGGATATCCTAATGAGGGAAGGATTAGACAGTAAGACTGCAGGCTGTGACTTTGTTCTTCTCTTCTTGCTTTTTTCCTTTTTTTCCACTAGTTGTTTAAGATTTCACCATTGATCAGAATTACATCCTAGAAGGCAACTAAGTCCAATGATTCATGTTCTTGTTCAATGGATTCCCCCAACACCACTCACTTTTAGATAGCCTGTGCAGAACCTTTCGAACACTTTCATGACATCAAGCACAATAACAGATGAGACAAACTGTTGTGCAGCCAGAAGGAAAATGGGTGTTTTTAAGGACAGCTGTGTTTAGCTTCTGTACTCCGGTGTGTGATGCCACAACTAATTCTGGTTCCATCAATCCACAGCTGTCAGGTAACAAGCTGAATTGTACTAAGAGCTTTATTATACTGTGCTATGCTAAGTAATGCTAGGCAGAAAGAGATCTCTGGATGTGTATTCAACAGTTAAGATATTTCATGCAAGTAGATGCACTGAATGAATGTTAAAATCTTATTAATTAATGTCTTCAAGTTATTTGCAGATGTTTCTGATACAGATAACAAACCAAAATCCTAAGCGTTATATGTCAGGGAAGAATTTAAGTGGCATGGGATGCGTGTTGCATGCACCATTCAGATAGCATAACCAGTTCACTGTTGATCATTTATCTTTTCAGAGCTGGTTGCTGGAGTCCCAAGGGGAGCACAGAACTTTGGCTATGTATGTATTGGACCCACATTTTATCATTTTTATAGTGATAATGCAGTTAGACCATTTGGAATATCAAAGTCTCCATTGTATTTTCTGTCTCTTTGATCCTAAACTTTCTAATCAGAGAAAACTGCCACTGACTTTTGCCGTCAGGCTTACCTGGCTGGGTTGAAATGCTTTACTGGCTTGGGCTTTGAATATTAAGCACCTGGTCCTTTCTGAAGTTTGTTTTCAATAGCCAATTACAGGCATGCTTTGAGTATGACTAGTTATCAGGCCTAAGCTTACCCATAGGTTAGCATATTTCATGTGCAATACTGTGTCGACAGTGGAGAGAAGTCCAACTTCAGATTACTCATACCCAGTCTTTATTTTCAGTGCTCTAAGTATATACACTGAATAGCAGATGCAAAGAGTCATGATATGCAGTTAGAAGTGAAGGGAGAAAACAATATGCATGTGTGGATACATCTTTTACCTCACAGGAAAAAAAAAAGTTTCAGAACTACCCTTACTGGGAAAAAGATCTCAGCTACACACACATTCTCTAGTTCTGTGGACCCAAAATTCCTCACGTCTCTGGAACTTATTCATACCATTTTTCAGAGAAAGGGTGTGTATGTCTGTATATGTCTATATATGTATGTATATATATTTCTTTGGTTTAAGTTCATGTTTCCATGCATACTAATGTAGAATCATAGAATCGTTGAGGTTGGAAAAGACCTTTAAGATCATCGAGTCCAACCTTTAACCTAACCCTGACATTCCACCACTAAACCATGTCCCTAAGCACCTCATCTATCCTTCTTTTAAATACCTCCAGGGATGAGGACGCAACCACCTCCCTGGGCAGCCCATTCCAGAGCCTGACAACCCTTTCGGTGAAGAAGTTTTTCCTAATGTCTAGCCTAAACCTGGCCTGGCGCAGCTTCAAA
>BOSO01006930.1:197789-218043 GCA_018403395.1 Gorsachius goisagi | reverse complement strand
TTTTTTCTTAACCCACTTCAAATAAGCACGTAGGACTCACAATAAGAATTTTTTACTTTTTAAGTTTACCCTACTTCCTACAGCTGAATTCATTCTATATTAATTTCCTTGAGACCATTACCACTGTTCTCAGTCAGAATTCAAAATTTTATAGCACTAGGACACAAATCTTGCGCACACTTTCACTGGCACAAATCTAGATAAAGCTATCAAGCTATCAGAGGTCTGAAAGAAGCTTTGAGGGATTTACCACGAAGACGGGAAGTTCCCATCTTGTAGAACGTGTACCACTGCCAGGATATGCTGCAGCAGCAGCTCCCAGCTCTGCCAGCTCTCAATAGATGCTTAGCACTGCTTTTGGCCCCCCTAGCCCCGCAGCCTGCTCCGCAGTACGCAGGGGAGCTTGCGGCAGTCCAGCACCAGCACCACCCCACAGTTCTAGAGCTTGACTAGGCTAGCCCTTCCCTAGTAGTGTGCCCTTCCCCTGTGGGGGGGGATGGTAGTACCAGCCAATGTCCAACCAACTTCCGAGAACTCCAGCAATAAGATCTTCCAGTAGGGCAGCAATTTGCTGAATACAGAAACAAAGCTCAGACCCCCGAACACCAAGAGACCGCAGAAGTATTTGTTTGCGAACATCTACTAATTCTGATCATTGTGTTGGACACATATGACTATTGTACAGCTGCGACAGATTCAAAGATTTAATACTAAGCTCTTGTTCTGTCTTTTGTTGCTGTTTTAAAGAGAATCCCTGTCTCATGTTTTTCTCTATTTAAGAAATACATTATTTGGAATTTCTGTAGGCCATTTCAGTTAAGGATCTCAGAGCTCAACGAAACAAACAAAAAACAAAACAAGCAAAAAAAATTTCCTGCTCCATTTGGAAACATCACCAATCAACATCAGCCATATTTTACAGGTGAACTGCCTGAGGCACAGAAAGTCAAAAGACCCACTTACAAACTTGGTAAGGAATGGCCAAAAACCAATTCCACTGATACTTTTGATTTCTGGTCTTCAGGTACAAACACACACACACACACACACTTTCCTAATTGAACTATTTGGAGCTGCTCCAAAATCTTTCCCAATTTAAGCCTCAAGTGGACAGGACATATTGCTGGAACAGTTTCCCTCAACACTTTTTTTGGAGAGCAAGGCAGTAGCCTACAGCTACAGTTCTGACACTATGCAGTAGCTAACTCTAATTTCAGCTGAGGGTATATACAGAGCAGTTCTATCACGTCTACCCATGCACTAAGAGATGTGTTTTTTAAAAAAAATGCTGAATGCAGAAGAAAAAGATGACTGTGAAACTAATTTAGTTTGACACTTTATATAACATGCACAGATCATTTCCACTTGTGCAGGTATTGCTCAGCAGTTTGTTCTACTCCAGGTGTTTTCTCCATGATTGGCTTAAAATTATTCCTAAGATTTGACCGTGATACTGAGCAACAAGGAACAAATTGGGTTACATGTAAGATGACTTTCGCTGAGGATAAAAGCAATTGGTATTTTGTGTAAAAATAAGCCTAAAACCTGGACCATTTTTTTAGGTAGTTCATACTTGGTCAAAAATACATCTCAAAGTATTGCAAGCGTAGGTGTGGAAATAAAATATATGAAAAGAGTCCCCCAAATCACCACCAGATTTAGACAACATGCTCTTGTGAAATTTAGCAGGTGCACCAGGGTTGAATTCAAAGCATAGAAAGAGAACTACACTCCAAGTTTCTTTAAGATTACTCTGTTCTTGCACAGCTGAATGGAGGGGAAGAGAATATTCAACAACTCATATCAGACACCTGCCTCTGCAGATACACACCTCCTCTAAGGCAACCTGTCGTATTTCACCAATAACCTAGAGTTTGTCTTCAAAAAAAAATAAAATACTTGACCGAGTATATATAAACTCAACAACATACATACCTTTGGAAAAAGAGGCTTTCCTCTTGTGTCAGAAGACCTTTTTGATATCCACCCTTGGCATGGCTGATTCGGCTGGCACAGGGCAGTTTTCGAGGCTTGTAACAGAACCATGGTTCACCCGTGTAGAGATCTGTGAAGTTACACACAGGGAGATCTCCAGGCAAGCAAACATTGCATTCAGTGGTCTCTGAATACCTCCCAGACTTGAATGAGCTTTTGAAATAGACCCTGTCCGGCCTTTCTTCTCGTAAACGCACAAGGACTTGGATTGCTTCGCTTGGATGGACAAGTGACACAGAAACTTTAACCTCTCCTGGCCACAGCAAGGTAAAGAAGACTTTGTAAAGGCCATTATGGCAATCTACAATCCTTCCTGTTGCTCCAGCTTTCAGCAGAGGAGAGTGAATTCGTGCCTGTAGATAGTCTCCACCATACTGCTTGGGTTTTCCTTGGAAATCCTTCATACGAACAACCACCTCTAACTCATCACCCACCTTGAAGAACCCGCTGGGTCTCACAATCACAAAGTCACTATGTGCAGCATCAGTGCTTTGTACAAAGGCAATTTTGCCATCAGAGGGTTTTGGCCACTGTATTGCAGCAAGCAACGAATCCTGTTCCGCTTGTTCTCTTTTGGACAAAATCTGCTGCTTATAACCACAGTAAGGCTTCCTGGTAGTTTTGGTTGTCTGTGATAGAGAATGTTGGACATCATTTTCTGTTATCCAATTTGATCCTGAAACCGTGTCATCATCCAGGTGCTGGGGAGGAAAAAGATTACATGAAACTGTGCTATTAAATGAAACACTATGAATAACGGATGCTTTGTCAGGAAATGAACCCAAGAACTGGGCTTTGCTTTACAGAGCTTTCAAGCTGACCAAATGAAGCAACTTTACTAGAAGACACAAACCTATTAGTTTGACCATGGCTTTCTAAGGAACGAGGTAGGCAACCTGCGGTTACCCTGCTCTGACAAAGAGGCTTTTATCTAAATCAGGCCAAATATTTTCCACAGCAGTGTTTTGGCTAACAGTGTATTCTGTAAATATCAGCAGTGTCAAAAAACCCTACAAAAAGCTGTATGAATAAATAGTAAATTGTAATTCATGTTTGTAATTTTCTTACCAGAGTAACATTTTAGCCTTCAAACACAATGAGGTCTAACAGCTGCCCAATATAATACAAGGAAATAGGGTTTCTTTGAGACATTACACTGCAGATGAATCTGATGCACCCCCTACACATCTTCTAAAAAGTCTGCCGCATGTAGCAGCTGGGGCCATTTATCTGGTCCCACTCACATTGCTTCTTATCTAATTATTTGAAATGTAGGATTCCCTGCAATGAACAGATTGAAAGAAATGGAAGAAAAGAATGTTTCAGGGGCAATGAACTCATAAACTGGTGGGCAAGTAAAATAGTCTAGAACAAACTAGGAGTACACAGGGAAAAAAAAAATATTTTTAAAATTCTACAAATCTGAATACAGCTGCTTCTAGAGCCAAATGAAACACAACCAGAGCATCCCCTAATGTACACAAGAATTTAAAAATTAAAATAGTTAAATACAATGCTACCCTAAGAGAGGGGGCTTCTGCTGTGAACTTGAGAACAGTGTCCAGAAATGTATTTTTATGCTGATAACTGCAGAGATACCATCTTCTTCATGACATCACACAATTTTGCAGGTTTGCATTAAGGAAATTTAAAAAATAGCACAGACTAAGACTTCAGAGCTATCTGTGATATTTCTAATTGGCAAATCCAAACTTACCACTCAAATATGCACAAACCCAGCAGTTAACGAGTACTTAATTATCGGGTGTATATAGTAGAACTTATTCATATTCGTATTTCATAGAGAAGCAAAATATATCAGATAGTTTTTCAAAGATTAAAATTATGCAATGCACCATTCACATGGCATCAGAGAATATGCTAGTTTAGATTTGAAAGTCTGCTAAAAAATTACAACTATGCTATTTGAAATTTTTAAAAATATTGTGCTTACCAATATCCTAGTGTTTTCTGTGTAGTGCCTCCATAATTAACTGCTCAGTTACATACTAAAATTTCCACTACTTACATTAAAGCCTTATTTATTGTTATAAATCTTACTTAGTCCACTGAAATATCATCTAGAGTGCATGTACATACTAAGTAGTTTCCTCCCGCTACATTTTATTTGAATTTGCCAGTACATTAAAGTAATTTGAACAACAGAGATTCAATATACTTTTTTAGAAGAAAGGTAAACCTAACAAGCAATAGAAACGCACAGGCTTTTGAAGTCTGTTACGTAAGAAGTTGGTTTTGATCAGCTTACGAGTAAGAGGATAATGAACACACTAGGATGTAGGATAGATACACAGAATCTTCTCTCTTTGATATCCATGTTAACTCTAAAATCTGAAATTGTAAATTGCTACATTTTAACTATAAAATGTAAATTGACCAGTACCCACAGATACAGAGAATGTTATTATCACAATAGAAGTTTTGCTTCTGTTCTACAATTCCACCCAGGGTTTAACAAATTTTCCCCTGAAGGCCATCTGAGGTAATTCATAATTACTTCTATTTTCCATCACAGCAGGCAAAAATGCAAACGTATCACCACACATTACTTTTATTAATGCAGGCAAAGCTGAAAATGAATCTCAGGCACAGTTCAACTTTAAATCTTGCCTACATGCATTCTTGAATTAAGCCAAGTTTTTATTTTTGGATATGTTCACAACTTCTTCCTTTTACTTGCTCATGCATATACATAACACAGAAATATTTTTAAAAGTTAGCTATATTTTTTGATGTACCCAACAAGCTAGCAACCAGCAAAAATATTTAAGCATTTTCATAAGGAGGGGTGAAGAGGGAGAATACGCGTGTTTGATTAATCCTTGTCTTCAGTGCAAGCTCTCAAGAGAAAGTTTCTATCTTTCAGTTGGTTCTTCAGTGGTGGATACTTCAAGATGGGGGGGCATGGAAAAAAAAAATCCTTTCAAATGAAGAGGAGAGATGGCTATCTCAGAAGGCCTTAAAGTAGACCTATCACTATTTTTAACCTTCCATAAATTTCTATAAAAGGGTTTTTAACTCAGTCTTTCTGTCAGAGATGTAGAAGATGTCATTTATGACCTTGCTAGCCTTTCTGAAGTCTTTCCAAAGTCCTACCTATATCTTCCAGTGGAAAAGGATGCAGAGAACACCAAGCCAACAAAATCATATATTCAGAAAGCAGAGCACAGAACACAGTTTGATGTCTCTAAAGCAGTCTATCTACACAGCCTTTTTAGCAAAGCACCAGGCCAAAGCTCTTCTCCTGTATGCAGCTGAGGTCCTGGACAAGCACTGTCATTTCAACTCCATCATCTCCAGGTTATGACCCATTAAGCAGAATAGATCATACCACAAATATTTCCTCAGTCAGTCTTCAACGGTGATGGTGGGGGGAATCTCCATGAAGGTAAAACCAGAGCTTCTTCAGCATCCTGAAGGACTGTTCTTTCTGCAACATCCTTGTTCACTTTTACAACCCTCTCCCAATGTATTATTGCAGAATTATAAGCTTACATGTGAAAGTAAACTACATCATGTATGCTATTCAAAGGAGAAAATATTACAGAGATTTCATTTTCCAGTTGAGGCAGGGAAAGCTTCAGTGTCAATTAACGTAGTGAAGATAACTGACTGGAATAGAAAAGCTTTCCAAACCATCTTCCTTACTGAAGTGCTTCCCAGGCTCACACCCCAAAAAGTGCTTGAGCTCTCCTATCCCTATGGATACACATGGCTTGCCCTGAGGCAGATTAATAGCTTAGTCTGTCCGCACTCCATTCCCCATGCTCTCCTTCGCTGGCATTTCCAAATCTCTCTGGCTCCTGTAAGTTAAGAAGTCATATGGAGCCCATGAAGAGCTATGAGCTCTCTACTCCAGTTAGCAGCCAAAATAAAATTTCTTTAACTAGGGCACATAAAGAGCATTTCTCAAGAGTCCTCTTCCTTTATCTTACGACACAGATTCTTTTAGTTTTTAATAAAACCTCCAAGTCGAGTAACATTTGCCCTGCTTTGCTAATTTCCACATATACTCCATTCAAGGTGTCTTGATTTTGAAAGCAATTCCCAAGGGGGGTTTTTTGTTTGGTTGGTTTTTTTTTTTTTTAGTTTGGGGGTGTGTGTTGGTTTTTTGTTTGGGATTTTTTTATTATTACTTTTTATTTGCTGCATTCTGAAGTTAACCAGAATCCAGATATGATCACAAAGTAATTTAATGGATGTCTGCCAAGTAGCGCAGGCAGCACAGAATGGATTACATGTCAATTAAGCACAAACAAATCCACAAGCTGTTCCTGGTGCATGAAAGACATCATAAAAAGGAAAAAAGGAAGACATGTTTTCAGGAGAACTAATGAAAGTTTCAGCTCAACTACTCAGCATTTAGCATTCTCACTGCCAACTAAGCAAAAATTAGATATAACATATAGCCCTACTCAGGCAATCGTGCTCTCAGAGATATTCTAGAAGGGTCACAGGGCACTTGGTTAGGCTTGCAATGAAAACTTGTCCTCAGTTAAATGCAATGATGTTGGTGGCTGATAAAAAATGCTGAGTATTTCAGTTGCTGCTGAAAAGGTGGAACTCCATTTCAAAGCCCAATATATTCCACCAGCTGTAATTCTTAGCTTGGCCTAGGACATTCAGAACCATTGCTATAAAGCTGCGTATGCCACTAACATTAGAGCAGGAAATACCACAGGAGATTCCCAGGTGACAGGCGTGGGGCGGGAGAGTTCCATTTTGCCCAATAGAGAGTCTTAATTTATGCAGCAGACAATATTTGAAACTGAACAAATACCAATTACCAAAAGGTCAGTCATCTTATTTTCAGTAATTTTACACTCCAAGTAGTGTATCCCTGTTTGTTGTCTAAGACAGGCATGACATCAGTTCACTGTCTCTACTGACTCAGAGCACTGAGTGGGTGCTAAGTTACTCTAAATGTCAAAGCCAATCCTAAAAAGCCATCACCTGACAGACAAATGTTCCAGCAATAATCTAAATAAGATGATGTAGTTATCTTTTGTATGCACCTGCAATTTAGAAGCAAGAAAAAAAAATGTCACATAGTTCTTTTGTTCAGTTTCAACTGTTGGATTCCACACACCATTCCTTCATCTTTGCAAGAAACTTCCCCTTTCCCCATACACTCTCTTTTCCAAGAGCTTTTAAATAAAAAAAATGCTCACAACAAATCCTGAAGTGGTTCTCTCACTCTAAAAGCAATTGGTACAAACATACAAACTCTTCTGTCTCCTAAAGGCCCGATGTTGCTCCTCGGCAACAACTTGATACTTCATGGAAAATCATTGAACATTTTATTTGGCTGGCTGTGTTTGCCAAAAAAACCCAAAAAACCCCAACCAAAAACCAGCCAAAGTACCACACAAACCACAAAACCACCAGACATTTCTTCTTGTACTATAATGCAGTGGTCAGCTGTGGACCTGAAGAGAGGAGTTACTCCATACTAAAAGGCAAATTAAACAACAAGCAGGCTATTAAATGTTTTGTGGACAGCTTGATTTTATTTTTTTTTTAAACACAAAGTAAGAAAATTGAAATTCTGACATGGGTAGGACTGTTGAGTGGGTACCATTAGTAGCTTAAGAATTCAAGAGGTAAGATTCCAACATGAAAAAGTATAAAATCCTAAAGAGAAAAAGTAGGGAGGCTAGCTGAGGGCTAGCTGATAACTGCCTTAGCTCTTTAGTGTTAGCCAGCTACATTAGGCAATTTGGGGATGAGAAGCATGTCTGATGCATTTACAAACAAGTTTTCAACAGTAACCAACAATAAGCCCTCCTTCCAGAGCCTGAACGGATTTGGTTACAGATATTCTGTGAAAGCTTTCTAAAGCCTTTGATCTCTGACTGAAAAGAAACAGCACAGATACCTATACTAGACTTCCTTGACAGCTATGCCAAAGACAGGGATAAATATCAGAACAGGTCCATTCAGAAAAGTCAAGACAACAACAGGGGTTAGAGTTGCATGTTACAGTGTAAAGATTTACCAGCAACACAATGCTGGTGTTTGGAATAACAGATATGTAAAAGTGAAAGCCACGTAGATACTTAAAAATAATGGCCAAAAAAAGCACAGAGTGTACACCCATACCGCATTTTTCATTTCACTCTCAAAGCTCTGCCAGAGTCCTTTTCTCTAAGAAATGTAATTTTATAAAACAAAAGAAAATAGTCTAAGATTCAAAATATCAAAACTGTTCTTCATACAACATCCTAGGCCACAAAAACACAGAAAGAGATAACAAAAGAAAAGCTACCTTCTATGTTAGACCAAAATTATCATGCTAACTCAAATCAAAGGTCCATCAAACACAGTATTTTGATTTCCAGTTGTTTCCAACAGCAGGTATGTGGGAATACAGGCCAAACATGTTGTGATACTTCCTCCTGACGACTTAATCCAGTTTCTGGCACTTTATGGCTTAGAGACTTATTAAACACTAGGGTTGACATCTTTAAGAGTTAGTATCCCCTAATGGATTTTTCTTCCATGAATTCATCCAGACTTTTTGAATGTATGCTTTTAGCAGCTACACAGTCATACTGCAATGACTTCTGCAGCTTTGCTGCAATCCATAAAAAGCCACCCCTGCTTCCTTTAAATTTGGCATCTGCAGTTAATGTCTCCACTAATACTGGAATAGGTAACAAACATTCATTCTTCATTTATTGATCCTGTGCCACTTGTGATTTTAGACCTCTCAAACATCTTCCTTGCCCTAATCTGACCCTCTTCCAATTCAACTATACTGCCTTGGGAGTGAAAGGGAATTTTACAACCCCTCTTCTGGATTATTTCATTTGGGCATTACTAGCCAGGAGAAAAAAAGACTCTGCAAGCAGGATACACACAACTTAAAAGAATACAGCAATTACTGATTGGCTAACATGCATAAAAGATAGCTAGAATATAACAAGGTATTAGGCTAAGCATTATTATGCTCACCCACCAAATGCCGCACTGGATAGTCTGGCCAGGCAGGCAGCCAACGGGCAGGGTCAGCCTCCAAGGCTCCCTGGAACGGATCCTCGTCCTCCAGATTTTATCTGTCCTGACTTTAGTCTGGGGTTACTGACCATTGCAATTCAAAAGTACCTCTGCACTAAAGTGATAAATAAAATTAAGAAATATGCAAGTCAGACATAGCAGAGGGAAAAAGGAAAAGGCAAAGAAAAGTTGCACCAGAGCAGGGTGGAGGCCAACTAGCTAGCTAACAGCTCTGCAGCAAAAGACCTAGGGATTCTGCTGGACAGCAAACTGACCATGTGTCAGCAGCACAGCTTTGTGGCAATGAATGAACAAAAGCATAGCCAACTCATCGAGTAAAGTGATAATTCCCCTCAACTTGACCTTGGTGAAGCCATATCTAGAACACTGTGTTTGTTTTCTGGACATCCCGTATCAGAGTCAAAGTGGAGAGGCCAGCTAAGAATGCCTGAGATGATTAGGGGACTGGAGTACACAACAGAAAGGACATGCTAAGGGAACCCCTTTTTCTCTCTCTTTTTTTTTTTTTTTTTTTTTTTTAAAAAGTCTGGAGAAGACCAAGAGGGGAACTTAACTGCAGTCTTTTACTACCTAAAGGGGAGTTACAGAGGAACGGGAGTCAGAAGTACGCACTAAAAAGACATGAGGCAACTTCCACCTGCACATAAGAGAAACATCCTTCCCTATAAGAGGGGTACGGCACTGCAATGGGCTGCCCAGGTAGGTTGTGAAGCCTTGAACACCAAGGTTGGTTGAACCAAGCCAAGGTTGTCCGTCCTTGAACTGTCGCAATTCAAGCTCAACAGTACCCTGCGCAATTCAAGCTCAACAGTACCCTGCGCAATTCAAGCTCAACAGTACCCTGCGCAATTCAAGCTAACTTTGAGGAGGGTGTTGGATTAAATCCCTCCAGACATTGCTTCCAGTCTGAATTTTCTGTGATTCCAAGTTGTAGCTAAATGCTGTCAGTCACAATTCTAACCTTACACTCAGGAATAATGTTGCTCAAGCCCTCTTGAAGAAACAGGCTCCACTTACCTCTAACTGAAAAAAATTATGGACCAGCACCACAACAGCCAGTACTGCCATAAGAAGGCAGAAGATTTGCAATCTGAATGAGTCACGCCACATTGTCCATTCATGTCTTTCCCTCCCATGTTAGACGCTGCCATGACCTCCATTCGCCACAAACATGAATGTCATTTCGTCTCAGTAGTGCACGAGAGAATTTGGTTGACTTCCACTTCATTCCTGCAAACATATTTACAAAAATGATATTAAGTGCCTAAAATATTATTTAAAAAAAGTAAGTAGAGTTTAGCACTGAAAACTTATAAATAGCAGAATTTTGCACGGCAACAACTGGTACAATAGAACCGTTAAGCCAAGACAGAATTTTGTGGCATTAATCTGAGCAGTACTATCTGTTACGTTACTTAATTCTCTTGCACATGTCAAGGCAAAACCTTATCATAAAGCCAGTCTCACCTGTATTTGATACAACAAAACACAAAAGAGGAGTGCAAGATTTCTTTCTGGCAACCAGAAAAACAAACCAAACAACCCCCACCCTATTTATCCATTAGGCAATGCTATCACCATCCAGCCATCATGAGTCCAAGACTTTTTAGGCATCTCCATATTTACCTGATTAGAGATTCCAGTAAGTTATTATTAAAGACTAAGGTCTGAAGCAAGTCTCGATAAGCAAGACAAAAGACACGTTCTCCAGTTTTCTGCTGGGGAGAGGGGTGAAAAAAAATATAGCTGTAACACCTATCAATTAAATGGCAGATATCCAACAGAACTGAATGCACTAAAACTGAACTTGAGAAATCTTCCATAATATTAGACTACATCCACCTTGTTGGGTTTTTTTTAGCATTCCTTTTACATCATGTACTCTTATGCAGCTCTAATGGTAAAAAAGTAGACTTCTGGGAAGAATGCAAGGTCTTGGGTTTTTGTTTAGTTGTTTATGCTGTTTTAAAAATAGAATATAATAATAGTCATGTTTTTAATAAAAGTTAACCTTCATGAAATATATTGTTTCTTTGAGGTTGCTTGATAGCTGATCCGTTATAAAATCACAGGCCTATCAACCGTTGATAAACAGTTCTCATAGCTTAATGCTTGTTCAGTTTGACTCTCATATCTTCTTTTTTAGAGGGACAATTCTGAGGCAGTCATTTTGCAAGCAACAAGGGTATCGTTCTTGCAGAAGGAGAAGCTCTAAACTTGGAAACATATAACAGATGGCAAGGAGAGACAGTCAAAAGACACCCGTCTCTTCAAACCTAACGTTCTCAAAGCAGCGTTACTCATACAACCATCCACCAAGTGCAACGACATAATCAAATGAGTAGATAAACTTTGTATCGCTTTCTATAAATAGTATAACTAAGAAGTTATACTATTTATTAAGACTATATGAAGAATGCTGTGTAAATTTAAATAAAACATGATACATTAAATATCAAAATTAGCCAATTAGTTCATTAATTAAACAAACATAGACTAGAAAACTGAAATATATTTCTGGTATAACCAGGACAGTCTCAAAATAGACGGCACATGAAATTGCTTTACAAGGATTACAGGGATTATAACTTCATGTTGAGAATTACAGAGATTGCATTTCTGACTGATGAACAAGCATTGGAAAAGCAAGATGTCCATTAAAGTATCAAACTGACAAAACACAACAAAAACGCAGCTCTCTGCTAATATAAAGTATTACATTTTTAGAAAATATGAACTTGGGTTTTAAATGATAGTGAATACACCTAAATACATTAAAATGCTAATTTAAGGCCATATATGACCATGTGAGGAACAGAAACAGATACAATAGAGAAAAAGGGAATTTCCAATTCTGTCACTGAGGAGTCTTCTTCAAACCTTGCTTGAAAAGCATGAGACAGTGAAAATTAATAGAATTTAATTTCATACACCTACAAAGGCCATGGAGGCTACTTCCACATATTTTTGTTCAAAATTTTCTGAATTTCTGTAAACGTCACATGTTCTAAACCAGTCAAACTTACAGGTATAGAGCTTTTTTTATGTTGAAGGCCTTAACATCCTTCCAGGTTCCTCGTCCCTGAAGAATTGATCTAGTTCATGTTTTATATAATGGAAGCATATAAGTACACCAAAAAGCCTTAGATTCTTACCCTATTCTTGGAGCATTCTGTGAAGCCATCCATGCAAAAGGCCAAAAACAACCTTGGAAACAATACAGAAAAACAACCCATATGGTTGTATATATATACACACACACATGCACACAAATATTCTTTAATAAAATCTCATATATTGGTGGTTTGCTTGCCGTAACACAAAATAAAACAACATTAAGACTCCTTACCCATAAAATTGATTTTGTTTCTACGAGAACCCAGGGGTTTTTTAAAAGTATTTTAATTTTTTTAACTTCAGTCCTATACCTGTGAATTTTCTATTTATTATTACTCCTCTCAGCTTTGTTCCATGTTATTACATGCCCCGTTTTCCCCAGGGTTAAAAAAAAAAAACCAAACAAACCAGCTCAGTAGCATTTTTATGAACAGTCTTCAAGTTCTCTCATGCTCAATTACAGGGTTGGTTTTTTTTCTTTAGGTTTTTTTTTTGTTTTGTTTTGTTTTTTTTAAGTCATTCAATATTGTCAGCTCCCTATCCCAGTACTTCTCTAAGTCAGCAGCCTTACAAAAGCACGTACTAGTGCAACTACTCAAAGAACTACCATGCAAATCGCTAAGGCAGACGAGCCGCTTCACTCGAGCGACGGCAAAACCCCTTTCATCGAGGCACAAGGTTTCCGGGCTCGCGTTGCTGCAGTCACCGAAAACCAGATTCGCTCCTAAAGCAGCCTTGCTCCCCAAAGAGCGGGGGCCCTCCAGTACGCTGACATTCAGAGGTGACCGCAGATCGTTTGCGGGAGCCCGGCTTTGCTGCAGCTCCCTGCGGCAGCGCTGGGCTAGGAAAGCAAGCCTGCTCCCACCAGCACTGCCTAACTCCGCGGTGAGGGAACCGGCACCCGAAAGCAAGGGTCGGGGGGAATAAAAAGCAAGCAGGAAGCGCTGCTGCCGCCCATACAGATTGTCAAGCTGTATTTTACTGCTTTGAGGGGACTTTCGATCGCGCTCTTCCCACCCGGATCCGGCACAGCTTCGCCTGCGGCTCGGCAGCCCCACGGCAGCGGCCCCGGCACAGACGGCGAGGCCGGCCGGCCTCCGGGCTGCCGCGGCGGCTCGCAGCCCCCGGGAGAGCGGCACAAGAGGCTGCCAGCCAAACTCGGCAGCCCCGGCACCGGCAGGAAGCGCTTTCGGCCGCCGCCGATATAAAACCCGAGCGACGCAGGTAGCGCGGGCCCGGCCGCGGGACGCAGCAGCCCGGGGACGGGGGGATCCGAGCAGGACACCCGCCGACCCCGGGAGCCCTCACCTCAGCCGGGCGCCCGCTCCCGCCATGGCGCTCCGCGCCAGAGGCTGCCGGGCCTCCCCGCAACAGCCCCGGCCCCGCTGCCGCCCCTCCCCAGTGCCGCTCCGGCTTCACCCGCCACACTTTCCCCACCCCCTCCCGCCGCCCCTCCTCAGACAAACCCCGCCGCCGGCACCCCGCGTCCCCTCACCGCAGGCCCAAGCCGTTCCCCCGGGCCAGGCAGCGGCCGCGCCCCCGGCCCGGAGGCGGCTGGCTGTGTATCTGCCGGCCCCGCCGCCCCTCCTTCCTCCCCGCCCCCAGCTGCCATCGCATCACCTCCCGGCCCCGCCCCGCCCGCTAACGGTCGCCCCCAACGGCCGCTGCCCCCGGGCTGCGGCCCCGCGGCCCCGGCTTGGGGAGCGAGCTTAAGGCCCCGGCCCCGGCGGGGGAGGCTCCTGGCTGAACCTGGCGGGGTTTTGCAGCGGTGACTGCACGGACACAGTGATCCTCTGGGGAAAGAAATACCATAAAACCGCACGCAGTTATTCCTGGGCATCCTTTTTGCCGAGAAAGGCCTCATAACCGGGGGAGGAGGGGCGGGAGGGAAGTCCCTGTTAATTTTTGAGTCGCAGTAGGTGAAGCCAAAGAAGCCAGGCTGTGGGGAGGCTGGTGCAGAGCTCTGGTTTATGGCCCGGGTGGCATGACCAGGCTCCTGCCCAGGGCCTGCCCAGCTGCACCCCCCATCAAGAGACAAGTTCAAACATGACTGTGCCCGAGTCTGAAGGTGAATATGGGGAGGGAGGTAGAGGAGCGGCAAGATTATGAAAGAGGGAGAGGGTAGCCCCATAGATCAGCTGAAGCTGGGGGGACAGGAATGGGATAGCAAGATTGGACAAAAGTAGCTGTGTTAAAGGCAGGACTTCAAAATGCTGGAGGAGGTGCACGCAGTTGGTGTTGAGTTTAGCACCCCGCACGGGAGCAGGGTGGCACTTTCAATCTGGTAACAGGACGTCTGCCACTGGATTTGCCATCACTTGTAAACACCTCATAAGTCTGGCAACAACTCTTTCCAAAACCTGCACCTGCTCACAGTTGGCTGCCTGACTACGGGTTAAAGGCTCAAACTTACTCTTACTAAGGAATACTTGGCTTGCTTAAAACCAGGCACACACACAGAGACAGGGCAGCTGAAATATCCCCGTGAACATAACACTTCAGCAGTTATAAATATTAAACGCCCCCTCTTGTCTCCTGCCCTCACCCCCATCAGCCATAGCTATTTTGAATGAGTTAGAAGTGAGATCACTTCCACTTTTCTCCTCCTTTCCCCACATTACAATGGTGACTACGTGGTAGAGGGGGAAAACAAAAGCCTCAACAGGCACCAGCTTTTATTAGCACTACACACTAGCAGTCAAGGATTGAAAGCCATCTGGCTGTATAAGCAGAACACTAAAAATACAGTATCTTGAAAGATACTTTGTATTGATTTTTTTTTTCCCCTCTCAATATATTAAGTCTATCAAATTTATAGCAGACTCGTTTCTCTTCACCCTTCCTTCACGAGCCATGCACTGCGTCAAATTCTCCGACAGACTCTTCAGTTCAAAGTGAGACCCAAGGCAATACTACCTAATTAGTGCACCAAGTGCCAGGCGTAAGCTCATCTCTGTAATGTAACCAGACTGATGTTGGGGGTGAGGGCACAGCCGATGACAACAATGACAAAACCTGTGCTCTTTTCACGGGAAATTGGTGCGGCTGGGCTGTTCTCCACCTCATTTTACATGTTTTGCCATCTCTCAATGATGGGAAGGGATCTCCACTACTTCTCCTCCATAAATTCTTCGGTCAGTATTGTAGTTAGTCTCGATGAAGACCTAATAATGCATCAAATATGCCTTTCTACTCTCTGAAGGGGTAAGCTTTTGTTCATAGAGACCATAAATTGATCACTGAGCATCTGCCCCCACACTCTGTAGAAGGGACCTTGTAAAAGGTCATTTGGTTTTAAGTTATTTGAATGTCAGTGGCTTTGGTGATGTCTGCTCTTCATGCAATATCTAGATATCATTGGCCCCCAAAAACTAAAGCTTCAGCAGCTGTCACTCACATCCCTCCTGGTTTATCACAGCAGAAGCACTTGGCAACCATTTTGAGATAGGCACAGAAAGATAAATAATGAAAAAGAATCAATCTGTCCTTATTTCTCTTTCCAGAATTACACGCGGTAAGGTGAAGTTATGATGGGCCCTTGGCCCAATTGCCCTTCTGTCCCTTTCCTGCAAATAATCACCAACTATACACCGTATTATGCAGTGATAACGCATCTGGAATTACTAAACTGATTCTTACTGTAACAAACAATGCACTGGGCAGAGTCTGCAACAAGCACAACCCACCCTGTCCCCTTTCCGTACGCATCTTTGGCCAGTCCCCTTTTGCCACGTTACCCCTGTGTCGCTTTTCCAACCATTTTCCACTCGCACAACCATCTGATGTTGTCCCCCCGCTGTTCTGGAACAGTGAGTTTCAGTCCCCTGGTTTCAGGCATAGCAACAGCTAAGGTATATTTGACTTGGGTGGAAAAAGTCTTTTGCCAATCTGATGCTGCCCAGACCCTTTTCACATCATCTAACTCTTGCAAAGGTATGAGAGGTTTTTTGCTAGAATAATCCTCTTCCAGCTTCCTCAAGTCCTTTCCCAAAAGGTGACAGAGAAGCTTCCCTACAGGCACCAAGCAGCCTTCCCACTTCCCTCCTGCACCAGGAGATCTGCTGCAGATCCTCCCTCAGGCAGCTGTGCTGCATTCCCACTCCAGGAACACAGCAGGAGCACAGCATCTCATTGCCTCCAGGCAGTTTTGTTCCCCTTTGGGACTAATGCAAGCTCTTCCAGGGCTCTCCCTCCTTTCTCCACCAGACAACTGCTGCAGCCACAGCCATCTCAACCAAAGGGTCCCTGGAGCATATCCAGCATATCCCTAGTCTCAGTAGCCACGAGTAAAGCCAGAGAATCAAAGACCAAAATGACAGACAATCTGCTGTAGAAAAAGTACCAAAATTTGGAACAAGCAATCCACAGCAGGGAGAGGACAAGAGAATGAACTCCACTCCAGGGACCTCAGCACTACAAGACAGGTGTGGAGCAGATCTTGAAAATAGGGGCTCCAAAAACAGCACATGCATTTGCCTTTAATGTCAAGCTGAAGGGGCTGTAGGAGCTAGTGACAGAAGAGGTGGGGGGAAAGATAGTTCAGGCTGCAGTTTCTCAGTATCTCCTGTTTCTCCTCCGGTCCTGCAGCTTCTACACGCATGAGCAGTGGTAACTTCCTCAGCTCATTTTCCATGCGCTTCCTACACCAGAAAACGTGCTGCAAGTTCTGGACTGCAGGGACTGGAGAACTTCAGCTGGTGTAACAGAAACACTCAGGAAGAGGCACCACAAAGGCTGCTGCTTGAATGCAGTTTAGTACAATACTAACAAAAAAACCCAGCCCTGGCTGCTAGACTGCTGTTCCTCACAACCCTATATTGGTTGAGAATTATTTAGGCTTTTGTAATGGTTTATTGCTTTCAGCCCAACACATGAACAATTTCAACACAATGTGCATAGATTTTGCATTTTCCGGAGCATCCTTCATGACCGTGGGCTTCTCAGTTTTCACAGGCCAATTAAAAGAGTCTCAGAAGTCAAAGGCTGTGACTGGTTTCATTTGAGCACCCTGCAGACAATTTCCTGCTATTTCTTCCCCTGTTCAATGTTGCCTTGCACGTATCAGAAAGAACAGGCAAACAGGATCTCAGCAAGGAAAAAGGGGATATACCTGAGCAATCCCAAAGCCCTCACATTCACAAATTCTGCCAGAAACAACTTGGGCTGTACCCAAAAAGGTCCTAGCAACCCTCAAGAATTCCCCACTGTGACAAAAGGCCTAACTGCCCCTGGCAGCATGCTGACACCATTGGTCTTGTTGCTCCTAGACCAAGGAACATGCTGGTTACCTGCAGGACTTGTGGCAGTCACATGCACCTTTCCAGACCCACAAGTTCTGATGGAGCAGCACAAGGGGCACATGTGATAATATCTTTATGTACAGGCACAACTTGTGCCAAGCTAGACAGCAAGTGGGAATGAGCTCCACCACTGACACGCATAAAGTTGAGGAAGCCCATGCAGTCAGATCTGCTAAGATCTCTATGTGCTGTCCCATGTAGGCCAAAGTAACACTTCCTTCTACCTATACCCCAAATCAATGCATTGTATTGCCACAGATCCTTCACAAACGCAGTGTTATGGCCTGAAATCAGTGATGTACTGATGCAAGCTATACTTGGACATAGTGGTTTGTGCTTTTGCAACTCTATCAATATAGTAGAGAAAAATTAGTTTTCACACCGTAACACCCTAGTGAAGAAGAAAAATACCTCACCTACTATCTGGACATGATGTTACACAGAACTAACAGGAGTTGTTCAAACTACACCATCATGCACAAAAGAAACTCAGCTCCTAGTATACAGAAGGCTTTCAGCCCATAAAATTCAAAGTAACCATTTCCATTTGAACAAAATTGGGCCCATTCACTAGATATATTTATCCCTTTATTTTCCAGCTCTAGCCAAAGATTTTAATATCCAATCTTACTGCAAATATGAATCAAGAACAGGGACAAGAGGGACCTTCAACCTGAGCTCCCAAAGTGTTGTGGTAACTACCTCTACAGTACACAGCATTTAAACTTAATAGTACAGCTTTAGGACCTTAACTCTACTCCAAGAGAAAACAGCACTGCTCTTCTCTTTTAAGACTTGGGAGTCACTTCAGCTACACCCATTTCTGTCTTTCAAGTATCTTCACAGAAGAGCAAGAAAAGTCTCACTTAAAAACCTCAGATAATTTCTTCAGTGTCATAAAGTGGAAACATAGTAAAGAGTTGAAAAAATGCCCACTAACCTCCATGTGCGACATGAGAGTAAAGCAAAACAAAGTTGGGGGGAGGTTTGTTTGCTTGGTGGGGTTTTTGTGTTTGTTTTTTAAAAGCCTTTGGGATGACTGTCCTGCAGTAAAACATGACTTGCATACATGTCTGAGGTCCTGGACTGTTTTTCTGTTAAAGCCTGAAAGATGTTTCATTAGTCTTCATTTATTTAAGCACACAGCAGGTATCTGACCGAAACCAAATAGTAGGAGAGGGAACAACTTACTTGGTATTTCTCTTGATAAGCCCATAGCCTTAATTCTCTTTCTAGAAAGTTCTGTACAGAATACTGCCACATCTTTTAATTTAAACACTGTAGGGAATTAAGAACACAAAAGGGTTGGCCAGTGATAGAAACAAAGGACTGCAAGTCATGAATACCAATTTCAGCAGCATCTACTGATCGATTGGTGTATGCGTTTTGAGTACCCTACCACACGCTTACCATCTTCAACACTGGAAGAGTGGGCTGTTAGATGCCTCAGCTGTACCAAGTCACAAATGCTGATGCTTACCTTATCATCACTGTTTTGTATTTCTAAACTTTTTATCTCTAGAAGAGCCCTCCAATGGTAAGACAATGACTATTAGCTGTGAGAGTCATGATCAAGTACAAATTAACATTGTCAATAAATGTACAAATCATTTATTTAAAGTTCAAAACTCAGAGGTACAAACAAAACATTTAAGAAACAATAAATCCAGAAATGTAAACACTTATAGAAAATATATGAAACTGTACCAATTTAACCACCCACCATTCTTCACAGAAAACAGTGAGAAGTAGAAAGACAAATTAATGCCTAATTGTTATTTTTTTTCAGATTCTGTTTAGAGGTAGACTACTACTGTGAAAGACTCAACAAAATTTAGTTCAGTAGAATTATGCTACAAGTGAATTTGGCCCATACACTTATAAATGGAATGAAGCCAGAAAAGTAGTTTCTGACTGAGAGCTCTTATACAATCAAATTTGGCATGGCACTTTCCAAGAGATAAAGCACCTTTCCTGATAAATACTGTTTTATGCTTTTGTAAGTAAAGGATCCTGTGCTTTTTTCCATTACTGACATAAAGAAAGCATTTAAAAATAGAAAGTCCCAACTTTTCAGCAGGCATATAGAAAGAAAGTGTGTTTCAGTAACTTGTCCTAGAAAGCCAAACTGGGAATAATCCTGTAACTATCAAAGACGACTTTTTGAAAGACTTCGTGAATACTTGATGCTTACTTATTTGGGTGGCACAGTCCTCAAGGTAAAAAAAAAAGTTAATACAACAGGAAAAAAAGTCTTTTTTCCACTAGCTAAAAGCCAGAGAACTGACCAGTTTTTACATTTTATTGTCATTCGGTCAGTCTCCACTAAATGCTACAATTCTATCCTCTCAGGAAAAAGTGTGTCTGTGTGAGCCACACTGTAACTTCAAGTCCAGTAAGAAGTACCCAGGTAGTGTCAAAGGAATGCATTTTCCATTTTTGCTCATCAAACAACCCGCTACAAGTAGAAATTAAGGTTGTAGTCCTTCAGACAATATATACAAAGTCATAAAACCCAGGAACAATTTGCAGGCTCAATTACATACAACATTATTCAGGAAAAAACCAAACTTGTTTTTTATATACAGATTGGCTGCTAAGTTCATTATTTAAATTGCTGCATGCAAATACAATCTATAGTTGTTTAAGGAACTTAACTATAAACAAACTGTTAGACTTCTGCAATGTAGTTTAACAAGGACTTGAGTCTCAAGTATTGGCTGAAAGATATTTGTGGTTTAGAAGCAACAAAATAAAATTTGCAGTCTTGATGCCTTCTTGCTTTGTGGTGTAAGAACACT
>BOSO01006930.1:172819-197663 GCA_018403395.1 Gorsachius goisagi | reverse complement strand
AAACCACAAAACAAAACCCAGAGTTGCTGCATTCATTTAGCAGCTAAATCTCCCATTCATTTAAATGACAGTTTTAGGTCCTAAAAGAAGAGTTGTGACCATTAAGCTCAGCTTATGGAAGAAGGCAGAAACAGAAACTTACTGTCATTAAAGTGGCATTGCCTTGTGTTTTTCTTTTGTAAAGATGTTATCTAACAGAGAGGAATCGATACAATCCAAACACCTTAAAAAAACGCCTTTGAAATACAAAATGTGAACAGGCCTGCTTTCATGACATTCTCCTACCTTTCCAAATACCGTCAGAACAGTGTCTATCAGATATTACATACAGTAAAAAAAAAATTCTTGATTACATGAAACATTGAAATTTGTAGACTATAAAAATACTTGGGATAGAACAGAAATAGCAACCATAAAAGAGTGGTGTTACCACCACAGATTAAACCTGAACACATAAATGCATTTCTACCTTCCCCCCTTGTCCCTACCTCCAGAAAAGCAGGCAAAAAGGCAATTTCTGCCATAGACTAGCCGAAAGAGGTTTGTACATGCCAAACACCTAATTTAGGGCAAAACTACTTGTGTGGCAATTTAAATTGTTAGTCTGAGCTATATTTAGTTGAATTTTCTGCAGCAAATTAGAGAAGCACTTAAACTGTACTCACAGCAGAGCTGACAACATTGCCTGACAAATAACCATGAGCAATCTCTCCCCAGCACTAGAGGATCAGCCCAGGACAAAGTAAAACAGACAAGCTTTCCTTCTACAAAGTACATTGTGTTGAATATGAAGCCTTGCAAGAGGAAAATGCTGAAAGACATACAGTATTAATACAGTAAAATTTCAGACATGTTTTTTCATATATTAGGCCTTCCAATTCCTCTATGAAATTTCCATCATCTCCAAAGGGATCTGTGCATCCCTACTCAGGAAAAAGGATATTACATACCTAGATTAAGAAAACTGATACAGACAAAGAAGACTAAATGTTAAACCATATGCTAAACTGATATTTCTATATCATGATTCTTTGAGAGCTCAAAATGAACTGAAAGAAGCCATTTTTAAGTATACATCCAGTCTGAGTCCTAATTTTTCCACTTTATCCCCCATATTTGTTTCCCTGTATGTATTTTAATGGTCAGGATGAAAACATTTTCTGTATATACAAGCTAATTACATTTAACCCTGTAAAAACTAATCCAGAACTTCATCATTTGCAATATCTGTATATTTAGGCAACTCGTCTTCTACACATGCAAGATAATTTTCAGAACATCAGAAAAAAGGAATCTTTCCTATTTCACAGGTTCCTCAAAAGAGTAAGATAAAGCTGATTATATGTGGGTACACACTCAGCTGTACCTTCATAAAATCAGTTTTGGACATACAAGTTACAAGTTAGAAAAAGCCAACTGTTGACCTAGGCATTAGCTAAAGTAAGTCATCTTGTGTTTATAAGCCCTAATAACAGAAGAAATGTCAAGAATCATCTAGGGCTTCCATAAAAAATTAAGTTTCCCCCTCTGACACCTCCAAAAACCTCCAAAGTTGTTTCTCCTCTTTCTAGTTCTGCAGCAAAAGTGACAATGATACAAAATAGCAAAATACATGTGGTCCCTCAGCGTCTTCAGTAAGTGAAACATTTTTATCCAGACAGTGGTCTAGTTTCTCCCAGGTCTTGCCTATGCTAATACAGCACTCTGCCACAAAAGAGAACTTGTTATTACCCCCAATCACTGCCTCCAGAGTACAACAACTGTTTCACAGATAGAACTAATTTCTCTCTTAAAACCCCAAGTCTCTTTAAAGGTTTACATGAGTTGTTCAGGTCTTTTTTTTTTTTTAAGCAGATTGACTGTCAAAGAGCTACATCTTATGAACCATAGAGATCTCCAAGCATGGCAGATTTAAATGCAAGTTGAGAACCTTCAGAGGACAAGGGTACGATCATGTACCCTACACATTTATTTGCACAGTTAATTAGGTGTTGTGATACGTTTCAATAACCAAGCATACTCATGGTCTAAGATCTAATTATGAATATGGTTATGCTACAAATACGCTGTAACTAGAGTGAGTTAGAAAGATAGCACGTTAAGAATCTACCACCTCAGGTTTGCCTTCCCCGCCCCCCCCCAATCTTCTCATGTATGCAAGGCACAGGCAAATGTCAGCTTGACTACAGTGACAGTCTTTTGAGAAGTTAGTGCCCTAGAACTTTTTGTTCTTTGGGTGCGGGGGAGATGATGGCTACTCCAAACAGAGGCAAGCTTTACTCTTTCAAGGTGAACTTCACCTCTGGGCAGATGGCTGGTGCAAGTCCAATATAACATTGATGTTCTAAATAAAGACTATTTTGAGGCCTCAAGCAGGTACTGGCCTCATGCCAATCTCCTGAGTAACAGTAAATTCCAGCTCGGAACCTAAAGTAGACAAGCAACCAAAGCTTTTACAAAAGTTAAGTTATTTTACATGGTAACATGGTCATAAGAATCACTTTAAAACAGCACTAGTTGATTTTAAGGGCACCATAGCACCAGAAGTTAACGTGTAGATTCAGTATAATATGCATGTGTGTCTATATCTGAGAAGTTTATATTAGCGAACTATTGAAACACTGGCTTTCCAGTGCACATTGCAAAATGTAGTATTAGCAAACTTCACTGACCCCTAGAAGTCACAACATCAACTTTTATTTTACTAGTCACATGGCAAAACATATTTCCCTTGCCACTTTTGTGGTATACTAAGATACCTGATCTTTTTCCACTAAAAAAACCCAGCATAGCAATGGCTAGGCAAAATACAAACCCTATTGCTTGCCCAGTGTTTAAGCCTAGGTAACTTAGTGCATTTGCCAACAGGGAAGAAAACAGCCTTTTATCCACATCTTATTAGAATGTCAAATACCGGACATACAGAGAAAAAACAAACAAAAACCAAACAGATGTCAAGAAATAGTTTTAAGTCATGACATTTGCTTTTAATATTTATTCCTGTAGATAAAAGTAGTTGCAATTCAAACACACTAACGTCTTTAAAGCCATGCAGATCCAAATCCCAAAATGAAATTAGCATCCTTGTGGAGGCAAAACATGCGTCACCAAGTCTGCTGCTGTAACCCAGCAATGCAGTCTCGGAAACCATGTTCCCAAGTTACATGCTCTTTTGAAATTCTTATTTAGTAAAGGCTGCTACTGGTTCCACTTTGAGTCTTACCTGAGAAAGCTGGGAAATACAACCCCAGGGCAAACAAAGGTCAAAGTTTGTTTGAAGCTCCCTAAGGTCTGATTCCTGTAAGTCCTTGTTTCAGTGCATATGTAAATAACCTAATTCCTAGTCAGCAGCTTCATGTGAATGATAAAAAGTCACTGACCTGGACACTGGTTTCATGGAATGCATCTTTGAAACACTGACCAAACTACGCTTGTTAAAGTCAAAGTAAGTCTGAAAGGCAACTGCTTTCATCTTTCTCATCAGGCTGTATCCATACATGCACACGCTGTCTATATTGACTCTGTTTCCTCCCACTCTCCTTCCTTCTCTTTTGCAAAGTAAGAACTCAGTCCAGCTTTCTAGAAAAAAATTCAAAGACTTACTGACACATTCACAGCAAACACCCCCCTCCCCAACACCCCCAACCTTCAGAATTAATTTAATGGAAGCCAGTTATTAGGATATCGGTTTTATGTTTGAAAATAAAGTGCATAGTGACAGTCACTGAGAACCTTGCCGATTTCAGATTAGCCTAGTTAGTGTCAGTCCTCAGCAATGTCAATAAAATACTAACTGAAATATAAATTGGTAACATGAGTCAAACTCTGAAACAGCACACATGAAAAGTAAGTTTTGTATAAATGGGAAAAAGAAAGAACAAAAAGTGAAACGGAATCCCTAGTCCTTTGTGGAACTGAGCCTACTATACAGCTATCCCAACATGCAGCATCTGAAATGAAGAATCACAGTCTGTTTGCTTCCCTTCCACTATTCCTGAATTCAGTTTACAGCTTTCTGGTGTCTGACTGATTTCCCCTCGGGCAGGGGAAGATGTATCTTGAGGGAGATCTACAAAGACAGTGTCAGACGAAGAATCTTGGCTTTCTGCCGAAACAGTGACTTGTGGCCAGCTACCCTCTGTTTCATCATTGCCATTTGTCCCTTCATCAGCCTCTTCCAGCTGCTGAACAGATTTCAAATACTGTTGTATTAGTCTGTCGTCCTGCTCGTTACTAGAGCTCTCTTTACTTTGCCCACATTCCCCATGGTCATCCTCCGCATCTGAAGAACACGCTGAAACAGAGTTGCCACATTGTTTGACAGTTTCCACTGAAAGAGAGCTCTCTGTTGCTTCCATTAAACTCTTTTCAGAGCTACACAAGTCACCGCCATGAGTCTGATCAGCCATGGAAGAATGAAAACCAGAATCTGGGAACTGCAACAAAGACTTTTCCTGAAGAACATCACCAGCTGGAACTAACCAAGCAGAACTAACATCTGGTGGCATTTCTTGCTCAACTGTGGATGATTGAATAGGTGGTTCAGATGGACAGAAAATACTGGCTGAAGGGATCACAGGCTGCCAAGTGGCACCTAAGTTTTGTGTCACTGAAAGCTGCCATTCTTGAAGAGATTTAACCTGTATAGAGAGAATTTCATTATGAAACAATTAAGAAAGTACTCGATTTCTAGAGTATTTCTTGCAATCACCAACAAAGCTCTAGCATAAAATTTAAGACCAAGTGAACTAACAAAGGGTTCACTACAACTTTAGGGAAACTATGTTCTTCCTGCTGTTAAGTAATGGCTTTTGAACCTAGATGCCCAACACTGACAGAGCACACAAGCCTCCCAGTTCAAGTACCTGAAGAAAAAGGAATTTGCTCTTAAAAACAAAAAGGATAGTGAACTTTTATGAAGTAACCCCAGCTTAAGAAAACAATCAGTCTTATTTTTGGAAGAATAGCTTATTAGAAGATTAATTAATAACTTTTCTACTTTAGAAATTAATTTCTCACAAGCACCATAGCTTGACACCATTTCATTTGCCCTGGGCATCTAGTAGTCACATCGTTCTTCACACTTCTGCTATGTTTATTTAGCTTCCCTTGCATTTTGTCCTCCTTCTCACACCAGGCCATAATTTAGCCTTTTGTAACAAAACCAGTGTTATTGCACTAATACTTCAATGTTATTTTATCCCATAATACTAGTATAGCAAACAACACAGCAATTAGATTCCAATAAGCCACCCAAGTCATCACTGGAAAAAATTAACTATGTTGACCATCTCTTCAGGATCTACAGTATGAAATAATGCCTTTCAAATTCATATGTAAACAGAAAAATAATAGGACTAAAACTATTTACCTGGTTCCACAGAAATCTGACAGCTTCCTCCTGCACAAGCCTCTGAATCTTATCTTCCTCTCTTTCTTTTCTTAGTCTGCAGGAACACACATTGAAATTTATGCAGCTTCAATAAGCAACATTTGGGTAACAAGATCAACAAGGATACATAAAAATGCCTACTTATATAACAGCACTCTTGAAAGATAAAATGGAGCCTAACATTAAGACATTACTGCAGTCTGACTTGCCATCAATACCCAGCTGCTGACTTCAAGTTTCTTTTTCAGAGTTACATTAAGATTCTGCTTCCTTTTGCTGCAGCACATTTATTGACTTGCTAATACTTTAAGTGCCTTTTTGTAAACTGAACCAGAGCTCTTCATTTTAAGTAGACATGCTTCTTTTTCCTGCACAAAAAAAAACCCCAAATAGTCATTCTTCATTTCAAATTATGCTCTCCCCAGCTGATACCACTTGGATATAGGCATGATGTGTAAGCAGCAGGAGTTTCTAGAGGTTCACTGAAAGCTCAACTTGATTCACAGAACTTCTGGCACTTGTGCCAGTACAGGAAAAGAGCCTGTCAGACCCCAGTTTCCAGACTGATTCTAAAAGATATTAACTAAATTCGCAATTTGTATCTTCCAAATTGAGGAACTTTGATAATGATCTCCTCCAACCATGGATTCATAGGACAAAAAAAAAAAAACCAAGCACAGAATCACATCTTAAAATTGTATCATGCAAGGCAGAGAGAAAATTCCTCTTTTCACCAGTAATAGAAGAATGACACTCAATACAAACACTTCATTTACAGACTCTGTAATTGCTAGGAGACAAGTTTAAAAAAAAAAAAAAATCACACTTAGCAATTTCTATTTTGGTTATGCAGTGAAACATGCAAGTCCTGCTAACAGAGGAACAGAAAGAATTATTCTAACCCAACCCACTCATAGAAGGCACTTTAAGTGTATGAACAGCTATGTGCATAACTGTGCTTACCTTACAGTTTTATATTACCAATGCTAGGTTGTACTGCGAGTAGCTATATCAAGACCCATTTATACCTGTACTGGAATATCCTGGAACAATGTTTATATTCATTCATATTTGAAAATACACAGCATGACCTCAACTTACTTTTCTATTTCATCAGTTAAGCAAACGATGTGCTCCTGCATTCTGTTTAGTCGAATTTCATATCGCACTTCCTTGGCTCGGGGATGATAGTTCCTTGTGTAAAACCCTTTCCAGCACGCTTGAAGCTTGGTAGCTGCTTCAGTCTTTCTTCGCAGTTCAGCTGCACCTTGATCGACAACAGCTAATGCATCAGAACTTTCTCCTGCCATCTGGCCAGGACAGAGCATTGTAACTCCTGATTCAGCACCGACGGAGGTGCTGGGGTGACTATGCAGAACTTGGTCTTCAGAGGATGCTGAACAGCTGCTAGTATTAGCACGCAGGCTAGCTGTTGCTGGGTCAAGAGAAGGCAACAGCGTACTCTCTTTGACATTCTCTTGAGTTTCCACACTTCCCACTGCTCTGTTGGAGTGCTCTCTTGTAGAACATGAAGCTTCTTGCTTGTTAGATGTTTCTCCTCTATTAACATCTCTCACACATTTGATCCCTGTATCGTCATCATCTTCTAGGCCCAAACTGATTCCATGCAGCTTCAGGTCTGAAGTAGGAGACACTGGAGACAATCCTGAAGCAACTGGCATGAAAGTAGACTCTGAGGTTAACAGGCTGCTGTTTAGTTTGTCTTCATCTGTCTGTATATCTTCAAGGTATAGCTCCTTGCAAAAACTTCGTTCCAGAAGAAAAGTGTTCTTTACTGCATAGGAATGATCATCATTTGCACTTGGTCCAACCCAAGAATTCTTCTGGATGATAGGTTCTACATAGGCAGAAAGCCATATTCAGAAGTGTCATAGTATTTCACTAATATACCTTCTTCCAATTCATAGGTATTCACAATTTGATTCAGATAGTTAGAATCCAGTTGTGTAAGAAGATCTAAAATGCTAGTAATAAGCATTATTTCTATATAGCAATAAGGACAATAACTACTTACGACAGTAACATCTACAAACTTTGATAATACTGGGTATGGTAAATTGCACAAACTGCCTTCCCCTGGAGAAGTTATGCACAGAACAGTCGAAGTAATAACTTTTTAGCTTATTGGATTCTGTTTTTCACTTAACAATTTCACTAGCCTTCCAAGACATGAATAAGCATGGAATGTATTTTTAGAAAACAAAGTGTAACTCCCATTGAAAATCTCCAAAAATCAACAGATTAAGCAGGACCTTGTTCTGAAATTCTCTTCAAAGTTATCCATGTTCAAAAATAAAAATTATTTCCACAGGTTAGATCACAGGTGCAATTAGCTTCTTACCACTTTCAAGAACTATCTGTGGTGGCTGGGCTGGACTGCTGTGTTCACAAGTAACTGGCAGTGTTTTGTTGGGAGTAGAAGATGTAGGTGGTCCTTCATTTTGGTTCTGATGCATCAACTGCCTCTGGTGGAGCCTAAGAACAGATTTTGTATTTCTTTTAAACTTTTTTGATACAGAAGACATCTAAAAGAAACTATCAACTACTTGAAAGGAAACAAGCAGTCAAACCATTCTAAAACAAGAGGCTAGTTATGCAGTTATACGCCTACAAGACACTAACAGGACTACTCACAAAGGAGGGGATTGCACAGCCTGCTCCCATTCCCCTTCCCCCTGCCCCTTTTTCTTCATTACATGTATAAAAAAAAAGGAAGAAATCCAACATGCAATTTGGACTACAGACTGAAAACCATGAAATATTTCTACACACAAGAAAGGAAGGTATGGAGCTACTTTAAGTGTCTACTGTAGGATAAGTTACGCTTGCATGCATAGAGGAGTTTGAGAAACAGACCGAGTGTCTTTTACATTTGAAAATGACTGAATCAAGTCAGTACATAATTTGTTCATTTTAATCACAGTCCTAATACAAATCACCTTCGATGTCCTACAGAGAATTTGCCCCTAGATGACCCAGCAAGCAGGAAAACACTCCTGCTGCTGCCGCCACCTTGCCTCTTGTTCCCCTCTAGGATACATCCTGTACCTCCGCTCCTCTTCCCATCCTCAGCCCTCACTGCTGCCTTGAAATACTTAAAACCAAAATATTATCTCTAACACACAAGACATATAATTATGTTCTCAATTACATTCTCTAACAATAGAGAAACAATTTCTCACCTTTGCTTACTCAGTATTTTTTCCAGTTTGGCATCCTCTTCAGTCTGGAGACCATATGTAGATGTAAGAGGACAAACAGTAGCCAAGTACTGGACTAACTGAATGTGCTGTCCAGGTCGATATGATCTTCCTTTACCTTGACTGTAGAGCCACTCTGCTTTCAAACTGTTGGGAAAGGAGAAAATGGCTACCATCAATGCATGGCGTTAAACCCCTAACTCTCCTTTGATTACTGTTCTGGTTGGTACCCAAGAGCTCATCTACAAACCTAACAAAAACTTGGAACATGAGCAGTGCCCAGAGGAACTGGTATTTTCATTACCAGAATAACAAATAAAGCATTCCCTCACAGAAAAATGGAGGAAAAAAAAGTCTGCAGTCTCTGCTCTATTGACATGTAGTCTTTGAGCGCTGAAAACACATTTGTGTGAATGAGTTTACCAGCAAAGCTTTCACAGAAACCAAAAAACTCACACAAACACAGAATAGTCACAGAAAGCAAATCTTGCTGAGAGCATTCAACAATTAAAATCTGTTTTTAATTTAAATGCTCTTCAGTCTAAGAAGATTTAATATACATATGTTCACATATAATAATACTGCTAATACAGAAAACCCCATGAAAAAAAGATTCTAGAGTTCTTACAGGCAGCTTTTTTGATAACCTCATTTGACCCAAAAGGCAGCTTTTCATTTTATTAACTGGGAAATAAGACAGTAATGTCCTGGAATGTGTTATGTATTGGACTAGAATGTGTTCATCCTGGATAATATTTATATGCTTGGACTGTTCTGATGTCAAGAACTTTAAGATGACATCTCTACTGTCATACAGATATAGTGATATAGTGACCACAATACAATAAGAAGTGACATGAGCAAAGTGGTATTTAACTAATTGATATAAAAAATGCCAAGTCTAGAAATGCATGTGCAAATCAGACCCTTTAGAAAAGAGCACATTTGAGCTTCCCTTGAGACAATAGCTTAAATACCTGATTATCTCATTCTACAGAGAGGCTGTAAACTTGGAAAGAATAACAGACCATTGATAAATTGCTACCACAGTTTTGCTCTGTAAAAGCACTACTGAGAATTGAGTAACAGAACCAACCTTAACTTTACACTTCTACTTAAACAAACTTGTGATTTCACATAATAATTCTAGCGTAACAGATTAAAAAGTTAGCAAAATCAATAATGTTAATTGGCCTGTATCTCATTAGCAAGGCAAAGAGAATTTCAGATCATTAGTACCTTTCCATTTACAGTTACATAAAAATGCAACTTCAGGTTAGCCCAACTTTAGTTCATAATTTCAGAGATTTAACGATATGTCATCACCTTTCCTTCTGAGAAATCACATATCCATCAAGAACTTTAAGATTCAGACACCAGCTGACAATATATGGCCTGTAGTCAAAGCCAGGGATAGAAGGTGTAGCCATCACACAAGGATTGTTCATAATTGACAACTGTTCCAATTGATGGAGAGAGGCCAGGAAAGAAACCTTGAGAAGACAAGATATATTTGTTAACTGAAGAGAATCATTAACGCTTACAAGATGTACCACATTTCTCTAGTTACAGCTAGATATCTCACACAAAACAACATAATTACAAATACAATGAAAATCACATTCGCTTTTTGAAGGTGAACCTTCTATCAACTATTACCATTTTCGCATTAACTCTTCCGTAGCTACTATAGTCCTTGGAAAGTCTCAGCTTCTCTTAAAATCTGGGAATCAGGCTTTATGTATAGAAAACTTCTATGATTTTGAATCATATTTCTATGATTCCAGTTCACTATAATAGGCACAGAGATTTGGACAAAAAAAAAAAAAGGCAAGCCAAAAAGCTGAGAAACACTGAAGAAGAGAAATATCTTACCGAAATAAGATTTTTCTTCCAACATGGAAGTCCAACTGACAGTTTGACTGCTACTTATATTAAAAAAAACCCCACCAAATGAAACAATAGAGACAAAAATCACAGGCAGAATATTTGTTTCTCTTATATGATGTTTAAGAAATAGATAAAACAAGACACGGACCCAAAAACATGCAGTCGCAACAAGAACAATTCAAACCTCTGTTCTAAACACAGCAGCTGCAGAAGCCCTCTACAGCAGTTCATCAGCTCAGTTTTCAACCTTCAGACAAGCATGAAAAGCTCTCAATGAATTTACTCCTCAAAGTATACTTCTGACATCCTCAAATAAATATAAAAACAAAGAATAAAAAAGGAAAAGTTTCTTCTAAGGACAAATTTTAAAAAGCATCCCCTAGCTTGTGCAGCTAGTGAAAAGCATAGTTATTACATATAAACCATTAAAGGTTACCTCTGTCAACACGGGTCATGGAAGAAGTAGGGAGTCCAGTTCATATTTATCCAACTATTTCCTTTCAGTCTACCTAAAGACAAGGTGATATACCTTTTATGCCTTACCTCATTTAAGTCTCTGATTTCATTTTCTGCCAAAGAAAGAACAGTCAGATTCTGAGGTAGGCAAACAGGCGCAGTGCGAAGTGAAGTTACAATGTTTCCATGTAGCAACAGAGTCTAAAATAAAAATGGGGTGATGAAATGAATGTTTGATCAAAACTCCCATATTTTTTGTTCAGGCAATACCTGCACAGTACACACAAAAGAACTAATTAAGGCTTCCTGGTATCATCATAATTTTTGTTTATTTCAGCAAGAGAAAACTGGGTTTTGTATTTCAGAGCAAAAATCTTCCTATTTTAAAAATGCAGAACTGAAGTATAGTCACACTTAAGAAAAAAAATGTATTTGGAAACATTTTTTCCCTACTGTGTTCACGATGAAAGAGTTAACACAATGTTTTGTTTTGATTCATGACATGGGACAAGAGAACCAAGAGCTATGAACAAGATCTCACCCCGTTATCTTCATCAAAATCATTAGAGTGGTTATAGAAAAGTCACTACCTCAGTTCCTGCAACTTGAAAACAAGGAAAAGAATACTTACATGCTTCCCTCTGGAAATTATAGCGGTTAATTAAAATGCTTTAAGAGCTACTGTTTGAATGATGAATGCTTTAAAAGGCAGCAATTTTCAAAGCAAATTTCTTTATGCAAAGAATGTAAGAAAACCAGAGATGAAATAGCATCTACCTTCAGCGACGTAAGCTTGGAGAGATCACCTAATTGAGCTATGTTATTGTCTGACAAATCAAGATGCTGAAGAGATAGACAGGAATTGATTTGTTCAATGGCCTACAAAAATAAAGAAGTCAATTACTCACCATAACTCTTTTTTAGTCATTAAATAAAACCAGTTATCAATAATTATAAGTTATTTTGAAAGCTAAAAAAACCACCAGATAAGTAACCCAAAACAAACCCCATGTTTTTACAGTTTCATTTTAAAGATGGTAATTCTTTTCCTATTTTGGGGACTACTTCCCAATTCTCATTACATTTTGATACCAAACCTCGTAGCTTTTTCCTAGACAATTCTTGTCAAAAAACTTCTGTCATAAACCAGTAGACACAAAGCTTCAGCATTTGTTCCAGCCAAAACCAGAAACATATTTGGATTTCTTTGCAGCATTTTCCAAATTTCTACAATGCTAGACACTCTGGAAAACGTATAAAGGCTGAATACTTTACCTTAAGGTTATTCCCTGCCAAGTTCAGCCATTCCAGGTGCACCAAGTCTTTCAGCCCTTCCACATACCCAATACTATTATGAGGCAAGTTTAGCACCCGGAGCTTCGTCAGTTTTGCTACACCCATCATTCGCACCAAACGATTGTTGGCTACAGAGAGCTGCAGATTGACACACAAAAGAAACAGTTTTAGGTATTAAATTGTACCAATAGAATAGGCTTTTCTTTTTAGTGGTTAAAAATCTAATCTACCAGGAATTACTTCAATCTACGTATTCATTTTTCAAGTGAATTAACACAGACACAAAAAAGTGCGAGACCCAGGAAATAAATTACTGATCAAAGTAGTCTTCACAACTCTGCAAAGTTAAGAGGAAATCTTCATCCTAGCAACAGCTAAACAAAGGAGAGCGAATGAGGAATCATGTCACATGAAAATATTATTTTAAAATCAGAATTGCCAAATCATCATGCAAATTTCTGTACCATTCCTGGTGTAAAAATCATACTTTTGTTAACACGGCAGAGGACAAAACACATTTCACATGATTCTCAAAAAAAGTCCTGTGCTAAGAGGATTGTAATCACGAACTTTTTAAAGGATAAGCCCTGATTAGACATACACATTAATAACATGACCACCAAACTGGCAGACTGGTGAAAGTATCCTGCAGCAACAAACCTCACCTCTCCTATATCAGTTTAGCTCGTCTCTAGAAGCTGTTAGGTGACTTCAATTCTATCTGGAGGCACTCTCAGTGATAATTAACACGGACTTGTACAGCTTTGCCCCAGAGGGATTAATACTCTGATTTTTGCAAGCACCATGCACATGCTTAACATTGTTATCACTAATACCCTCAGGAACGTAAATGGACTGTTGCTAGTATTAACATTAAGGGTAACCATTATTAACATCAGGGCCTACATGAATCAGTATGTTAACAAGACTGCACAGATCATTCCCACTTTACTTTTTTAATTCGCCACTTCTATTTTAGACTTATCCACATGGCTTTTTTTCTTCTTGTAAATTAAGGCTACTAATCCTCTTCCTTTGTGAAGAATTATGAAGCCCAAATAGTGAAGAGAGTCCTGTACATATATCTGCATGTTTACAATTACATAGAGAAAAGATAAAATTATTTTTAAGGCTACAAAGCTCAAGTATTCAAAAGCTAGCAAGTATCAAAAATTGAAATCAGTGAATTTTCTAAGTGTTCTTATGACACATGGATTTATTTAGTTAATTTTTAGTTACCTAGGTAACTAGCAAAACAGCCTCGCCCACTATCAACTCTAGAGCTAGACTGAAAATAAAGCTTTTTGTTTTGTCCATCATTTACCTTCCTATGAAGACAGCATCTACTAACTTACTTCAATTACATAATAGGGCCTTAAAGCAGAAGTATTTTAATTAGCAACACAGTACCATTATTTCATAGCAAATTCAAGTCAAGTAACACTGACCTGCATCAGATTCCTGCATTTCTCCAAGTGTTCCAATTTAATTATCTGGTTTTTGTCCAGAATCAGAGTGTGAGTATCAGCATCACAGGGTAAGGCTGGACCCAGTTTTTGCAATCCTTGACCTGACCAGTTGACTACCAAGCCTTAGAAAAAAAAGGGGGGAAAGAAAAAAAATGAAAAAAAAATGAAAGTGCCAAAGGCCAATATGTTAGAACATGTACTGAAAAAGCAAAGCAAGATATACAGATTTGGTTTGTAATGCATGCAGCTAATTTGCAAACATAAATGAACTTTCTTTTACATGTAAAGCTGAAGGAAATTACTTCAGACCAAACACATTAGAATAACTGATACAGTTACTGGAGGACATGGATTCCAGGCCCTGTCCCAATAAAGAATTCAGGTGCAACTCTGGGAAAGTCAGGATCCTCTGAAGTGGGAAGCAGAGCAAAATTTCAAGAGCTAAATTCAAAGGTGTGGTGCTCAACCCCCCAAATTTCAAAAGCCCCTAAATTTTTAAATTCTTCAAAGATTTCAAGTTTTAAGCAGCTTGACAACTACCTAGCTATGTGCATGCACCATCTAAATTCCTGCTTATAGGCAAAGCCTAGCACATATATGTAGGACCACATTCCACACACAACAGTTACCATTATCTATCACTAAAAAAAAAAATTAAAAAGGGGAGGGGTCTTGAATAAGGGAAGCACTCTTTCATCAGTCAGGATGTGGGAAGCCTGCTGCTGATGCAAACCTACAAACTTCACCTGCCTGGGGATTTCCATCAAACACCCTGCTAAAATATTTAACAGTTAAGGCACTGAACTTATAAGTGTGAAATGCCCATGTGACAGTCCTCAGCCTGAGGAAAAGAGACAGGCTTACCACAAACAAGTCCTCCAAAAGCTAGACCATTGAAGCCTGGAGTTTTCAAAAGCTAGACCATTGAAGCCTGGAGTTTTCAAAAGCTAGACCATTGAAGCCTGGAGTTTTTTCTTCTTCCTTTCCCTCTCTGTGTGTATTCCAAAGGAAATATAATATTTTTTTTTAAAAAAAGGGCAATCTAGCTACAAACTCAACATGGAGGTTTCAGCCTGTGAAACCAAAACTGATGCCTCTCTGCTGTCACAAGTTCAATGCTTGAACTTCAGTAAAGAAACAAACTTAAGATTCAATCCTCCTTTTAAAATTTCCTATCAGATATGTTAAGATAGGCTTCCTTTTAGTAGTTTAGCTGCTGTGAAACCTAATCTCAAGTACTTAACTTATTGGGTAGGGAATGTGGCTATTTCAGAGCCTAAGATTCCACTCCAGGATTTCACTGGTCAAATCCTTCACTGCGTCTCACCTTAGGATTTTGGTGCTTGTGTACTCAAATTGCATTGATAGGCTAAATGTTACATAATTCAGCAGAGTACCTAGTGATAATTCAGAACAAAGAACCCATTCATACAGCCATACTACAGTACAGGTGACATTTAGGCAGGAGCAAATTGTAAGTAGGCTAGCATATACTTTAATTAATGGAACACACAATGAAAGCGTTCTATACAAAAACTGTTACTTAATAAAGTTAAGAGGAAAATGTTTGCCATCTACAGGGAACTTGAATCACTGGGTAACTATGGTGACATTTGCTAATAATAAATTTTATATATAAAGTCTCTGCTGTGTGTTTTACACAGGCACAGCATTCTAGTGCTTGCTCATCTCTTACTATCTGCTCAGTAAATAATACTAACTTTTTCAGCAGCATGTTCCAGAATAGTGTTCTTCCCCTAACACGCACTATATGTTAATATTCTTACAGTTTGCAGGCTTTTAGGGTTCAGTTATGCTAAGGATGGAGTCAAACATTTTTGGTGTACCATTCTGACCACTAGAGAATATGCTTTTCTGAGAAGCATCTCTGATGACATTTATTACATTCCCATTGCTTCTCAAATTCACAGCCACCCGAGGCTGAGCCAGCAGTACCAGAAACAGTCACGCTCCTGTCTTTGCACATTTAGGGAGAAAGTACTGCACGCTTCACGCTTAAGTATCCACCTCTGCAATCACTTGGTCACTTCAACTAAACAGAGAAATTTTCCATCTCCCCGTTTATCCAAGGGCTTGTTATGAAAATTTGCAACTAGCCCGTGCTGACCGAGGAGAGAGGCTAGGACGCACAGAATAGAATTACAAGAGTAATTCTTTTAGTCATGAGCATGTGGTGTCCCATTCCAACTGAGGCACCCCGAATGTGGTTTTGCACATGGTCCTTACACCTTTAAGGTGTTTGGGTACAATGCGATTTGACTAATTGCTACTTAACACACACTACCATTTGCCAAGCAACTATATTTCCATGGCATAGTTATCGACCTGCTTTTCCATTGCTCTAAAGAGCCCTGGAGTCAGTCTTGCTATAGTTACTTATCTATGACACCAGATAATGGGGAGGATTTCACAGACACGGAGGGGCTAGGATATTGATGTTATCTCAGTTGTTCAGGGGTACCCTATATCCTTTATGGACAGTTTGAAGATTTTGAGAATCAAAGCTCCTGATCTCTGAGGAGAGAAGCGGGCTGTCCTTGTGATGAGCTGGGGCCCTTTAGTTTACCTGCTTAAGCACAACTGTTCAATATACAACATAAACTATATAAAATATATTAAGAAAGTGAATACAATTTCACACAATGAAGACTAATTGGTATAACAGTTAGGAGATGAGAATTTCCTAACAGGCTCTCATTACCCAGAACAGACATTTCAGAATTGCTTATTTCTCGTTTGGTGGGTATGTACATTGATAAACACAAGGTTCCCACCTCAGAGGCTCACAATATTTTGTTCAGGCCTCTGCTCACTCACAAGTCCTCAAGCCTCCAAAGCCAGACCGCATTATTAAAACACACCGTCCTTCCAGGCACAGCTGCAGGAAGCAAGGAACTGCACCCTCAGAGGAGACGCTGTCCCCCAAGGTCTCTCTACCCTCCACTGCAGGAAAAAGGGGCCTGATTTCAGCTCCTGGCCTACCTCCTAACAAGGCTGCGGGCAAACCCCTCCTTAGGAGCCCAGGCCTCAGCAGGACGGGCAGGCCCTCTCCACGCCTGCCATCCATGCCTAGAGGCAAACCCACTGCCAGGCGTCGACCCCCTCTCCTCAGGGTGGGCTGCCCGAGCGCGGGAATCATAGAATCACTTTGGTTGGAAAAGACCTTTCAGATCATCAAGTCAAACCATTAACCTAACGCTGCCATCCCACCACTAAACCATGTCCCTAAGCACCTCATCTATCCTTCTTTTAAATACCTCCAGGGATAAGGACTCGACCACCTCCCTGGGCAGCCCATTCCAGAGCCTGACAACCCTTTCGGTGAAGAAGTTTTTCCTAATGTCTAGCCTAAACCTGCCCTGCCAACACCGGTCTCCTCGCCCTCCGCTTTCCTGACCGCTTCCAGCCCTACCTGGGGTCTATCAGGAGCCGGCCGTAAGCGGGGAGGAGGCCGGAGAGCGAAGAAGGGTGGCGACCAGGATCCCCAGCTCCCCTTCGGTCGAGGGCCCCGCGCCCGCACGCTTCGAGGGCTGCAGGGTCTCTCGGGACTTACAGTCCGAGCCCCGCGCCCACGGCGGCGGCGCCACGGCCGCCCGGGCACTACAGCTCCCACGGTGCGCCGCGCGCCCCCGCCGCACCGCAGCACGCAACGGACACCCAAACCAACCCCCCGCCGGCGCAACGCCTGGCCGGCCCCCAACACCCGCAACCCGGCTAGCAGCCTCCGGCGCTCCCCTTACCCCCTCCGGCCGCCGGCGAGACGGCCTCGGTCCTCGCCGCAGCCCCCGTCGCCGCCATGCTTCCCGCTTTGCCAGCGCCGCCAGGCAACCGGACACCAAGCGCCAATTGACTGCCTCGCCCCACGAAGGGAAAATCGTGTCTTTTATGCTCGGTGGGACGGAGGGTGCCGCATACGGGGCCGCCCGGCGAGATTTTAACCGAATAGCGGAAAGCCCGGCCGGCGTGAGCGATCCCGCAGGACCCCCGCCCGTCCCGCTGCTCACCCCTCCCCTCCCGTCAGGCGCTGCGCGGTGGGAGCTGTCCCGGCATGCTGCGCGCGGCGCACGGAACAGCGTTTCCTGTCCCCCTCTCTTCCTCTTCCTCCCGGCCGCCGCCCGCCTCGGAGCTGCCGCCATCATGAAGTAAGGGCCTCGGCGGCTCCTCGCCGCCCCATCCGGGGCCATCGGCCTCGGGGAGGCCGCCGGGAGGGCCGCGCCACCCTCCTCCGCTAACCCGCTCTGTCCTCTAACTCTCCTCTCCCGCGCAGGGTCGAGCTGTGCAGTTTCAGCGGGTACAAGATCTACCCGGGCCACGGGCGCCGCTACGCCCGCACCGATGGCAAGGTGAGGCCGGGGGCGGGCGGGGAGGCTGGGGCGAACACCGCGGGGTGCCGGGCGGCGGGGACAAGCAGGAGCGGGCCCTGCGGAAAGGGGAGGGCGGGTAGGCCTGAGGGGGGCGGGGGGCGGCGCGGCGCTGGGGGAGGCGAAGGCCGCGCAGTGGGGAGCTGGGCGTTGCTGTCGTGTCTGCCTGAACCACTGGCATCGAGCGCTACGGGAACAGCATCGCTGCGCTTCCGTCGGCGTCCAGATGTCGCGACTGCCGTCAGACCTGGTCCGCGGGAAAAACCACGCTTGTGCTGTAGCTTGGGAGCGTGAGTCGGGTGTTAGGTTGTGGTTTGGAAAGGGTGGCTTAAAGCATCTCGTCTAAAGTTCCCAGGCTCTGTGGAAAATGCAGTTTAGACACGCTGCACCTAATGCTTAGATTTGCTGAAGCAAACAACTGGCCTCGCAAATAGTTTGGGTACGGATCATTAGAATAAAATAGGGAGGAGAGCCCTTTTCAGGCTTTCATATCCCATATGGACAGGACTGTCATAAATAGAAATGCACTATTCATATCTACAAAAGGAGGGTTTGGGGTTTCGCTTTCCCAGTACAGTTGTCTTGCTGTACAGAATCTCCTGGGAAATGACAGCTAAGTAAACAGACTGATTGAATCCTCAGGTGCTCTCCTGGGAATCAGTTTGTACTTTAAATGCAATCGTATAGCTAATAACAAATCAGTCTGCTAATTTGGCCTGTTACGCTAGGCGACAAGGTTAATGTAACTGTGCAAGAAGGAATTGGGCAGAGTATTGGTCTTCATGTGTTCCTTAGGCCATGTTTGGACTCGCACATACAGGGAGCGCAAAGTTACTTGAGGCCAGACACTTGAAACGTATGATGCTGGATTTGCTGTTCATGCTGGGCCTAGAATACAGTGCAGCAGTGGATGCAAGTGGTAATTTGAGCTTTCCTCAGAAAAACTAAGCTGCTTCAGAATGCCTTATAAGAGATCAGTTTGCTCAGTGGAACAAAATGCCAAATTTTAATATTTTTTTAAAAAAAATATCTTCTAGAATTTTTAATTGTCAGAGCTGTGTTAAAAAAAAAAACAAAAAACCACCCCAAAATACGAAAGCATCACTGCTGAAAAACACTGATTCAAAGAATTACTGGATATGCTAACATAAGCTGTGACAATGTCTTTCATAGAAACAAAACTTACACAAAATACTTGTACCTTCCCAGGTTTTTCAGTTCCTCAATGCAAAATGTGAGTCTGCATTCCTTTCCAAGAGAAACCCCCGTCAAATCAACTGGACTGTTCTGTATAGGCGTAAACACAAAAAAGGACAGTCAGTAAGTATAACCAACTAAGCTTTATACCAAAAGAGGTGGTCGCTGGTCTGTTAGAGTAGAGGTGGCTTCAGTGTGCTAGCGTTTAGCAGAAGCACGACTCATATAACCAGGATGAAGACTGGCCAGTAATGGTGAAAATGTGAGTGCATTTACATGAGTGACCAGTTCAACAAAAGCATCGTATTTTATTGTATTGCTTGAGGGACCACTCAAACCACGGTAGGTTCAGTAGATTTTAGCAATTGTATGAGTGGCACAGATTTTAGAAAAATAGTTTTAGAAAAGGTGGGTATTGCTGTTTAATGTGCAGACTTTCTAAAAGTTTGGCCTTGTAAACTGCCTGAATGGTGATAGCATACTGAGAGCTGATTTGGGGGTTAAAGGGTGGGGGAACTTTTTGCATACCCTTCTTGAAACTTTGGGTGGTAATTTAGTAGGTGGTCTTTCTTACGTGGTTGTCGTTGCATGAAAAAGATAAATTAATAAGGCATGTAGCATGAGGTATTTTTAGTGCTCTTGCATAAACTTGCACAGCAAAAGAGCATTTAGGAAGGCTGGCACACGTGTTCTAAGTCACTGTTTTTACCAGTTTGTTTGGAGAAAGAAAGTTGATGCTCGATGGCTTACACTGCTGCCCAGCACCGTGATCCCACTTGGAATGGGTGGGAAGTGTCTTCCTTTTGGAAGATGCCGTCAAAGCAGACTTTATTCCTCCCCCCTTTTATTTTCTGGGAGTTACATAAGCCTGAATTTCTGACATTCTGCAAAACAATTTTTTTAATACCTTGCAGAGGAGAATACATTGTTATTTTTTAGCTATCCATCTGCTTTGGAAAATCAAGAAATCTGTTCTCTCTGAAGCGAGGAGTAAAATTCTACTTCTGTATACAGCTTTATAATAGCTTCAATTTTAATAGGGGCTTGTTGCTATAATTGTCTTTAGCCTTTTACTTAATGTCTTGTGATACTAATTGTCTTCATCTCCTGCCATTTTAGGAAGAGATACAAAAGAAGCGCACGCGTCGTGCTGTTAAGTTTCAGAGAGCCATCACTGGTGCATCTTTAGCCGAGATTATGGCTAAACGAAATCAGAAGCCCGAAGTACGAAAGGCACAGAGGGAACAAGCTATTAGGTGAGAAATCAGAGATAAATGGACTATCCCAGGCTTTTCAAAGATTATTAATGCTTTTCATACAAGAGCTTAAACTGCATATGAGCTCCATGTTTTATAAGCTTTTTTTGTGTGTTTGGGTATATTTCGAAGTAATATAGTAATCTCAGCAACAGGTAGTAGCAGCAGAGGAAAAGGTCTCTTCTTGCCCTCACCCTTTGTAAAAATACCACTTTGTTTCTGTAGGAGTCCCACTAGAGGGTACTGAATGCAGAGGATAAACCTGAAATAGTGCATTCCTTCCTTCGCCTTGGGGAGTTCTTGCAGTGCTGAGACAAAGCAGCAGTGAATGGGAGACAGATAACTGTTACTCTCTTTCTGTGAATTAACAGGGCTGCAAAAGAAGCCAAGAAGGCTAAACAGGCAACCAAGAAAACAGCTGTTTCTACTGCAAAGGTAAGATGCAATAGGTGGATAGAAATAATGAAATGGAATATACAGTGTTGTATGTAATGCAACATTTTGTTGCAACACTTAATTGGAAATTCCCGTTCGTGTTTGGAAGAAGCATTTGCTTATCTATTTTGATCTGGAAGCACCTTGACCAAACTTTAGTTAAACATACCCAAACAGCTGAATAGAATGAACCTTTTTTACAGAAGAAATAAATACTACAGTAAACCAACTTTCTGACTGTATGCCAGAGTTTCTCAATAGCTAAAAACTTGTCTGGATCTGACATCTTCACTGTCTAGGAACTTGATAACAGTATGTTGATAAACACTAACATGTATTTTGTTATTACTTACGAATGAAAACCATATGTTGGTACCATACATGTTGTAGGCTTACAGTGGTATGGGTCTAACAGTCTGTTAAAGTGATTCTAATCCAATAGATTGTAATTCTAATCTGATCTAAATCGCCTGATTTCTGTCAAGAATCTTAAATACATAGGGATGCTTTCAGGACTGCAGATGAATTGCTTCTCTTTGCTCATACTTTTATTATTTCTCTACAGGCTCCTACAAAGGCAGCACCTAAGCAGAAGATTGTGAAACCAGTCAAGGTTTCTGCTCCCCGTGTTGGTGGAAAGCGCTAACTTGCTCAACTGTTAGTTGTGCTGAATAAACATCTGACTAACTTTCATGACTTGTGCCATGCTCTCTTCAACTGTGTGAGATATACTGAAGAGAATTAATCTATGAAATAACCATGTCTGGTTTTTCAGACTGAAAAACACCTTCTCACCAGAAACGTTTGGTTCAGCTAGACAATCTCCCGGATTAGCACACATTTCATTAGCCTTTAATGAACGATCCAGGTGGCAGGAAAGGCGGAACTGATGTTTGAGAAGCTGCTCTTCCCTGAAGAGCAAAAGCAACAGCACATGAGCACAACTTTATTCCGCATCTTTGCCAGACGGCATAAAAAGAGGTTTCTAAGTTCAGAGATGCAAACCAAAGGGTGCGCGAAGCAGTACCATCTGTAAATTACTTTAAAAGGTTAATGCACTTCGGGTGTTGTGGAAAAACGTAGCAAGATATTGCAGGGCATAAAAGGAGAAATAGGTTTAAAAATGGGATTGGATGGTTTCTTGGATCACACGGCTGTTAACATGCAAAGGTTCAGGTGCAACTCCTGGGTCAGGGAGTAAGAAAAAAAACATGCATTGCGGGGAGCTGTTGTCAGGAAAAAGGTGGCTGTGAAGGTCCTGACTTGCACTCACTAAGCTAAATGAGTTTCTTGACCCAGTATTGCCATTCTTCTGCAATTATGATCTAATTAACAGCACTTGAAACACTGGTAACAGGCTGAAATGAGCTTCAAATGCAGCTGATGGTACACACTGCCTTCGAGTCCAGTTAGGTTCATATTTAACTTCCAGGATGCAGATAGGAGTTCCCTTCATAATTCCCCACCCCCAGAGGGAGTGGCCATTTGTGCCCAAACTCTGCTGTAGTTTTGATGGACAGTAATAGCCTTAGCAAAGCAATGTCCTCTGACTTACTAGAAGCATAGAAGAAAATGAACCTTCTCTAGTTTCTGAATGTATTGATGCTACATCTTAATGCTTGTTGGCTTTGTTATCTTACTATGCTAGTCAAGCAGCTGTCTTTTTGTAGTTTTGCTTCCTGAAGTTCTTCCATATCTAAAATACAGAAGATCAGATTATGCAAAACCAGAGTGATCACTTTAGCATTAAAATCCACACAAAATGCTTTCAAATTAAAAGAGAAAAAAGCCATTTTATTTATCACTAAAAATGGAATACTTAAAAGTTTTCATAGAATAATTTGGATTGGAAAGGACATCCGGAGGTCATCTAGTCCAACCCCTTCCTCAAAGCTTGTCTGTTCAAGTTGCTCAGGGCTGTATCCAGCTGTATCTTGAACAACTCCAAAGACAGAGGTTCCACGCCCTCAGGGCAGCCTGTTGTAGTATTTCACCACAACCACCAGTTTATAAAAAAAGATTTAAAAATCCTTATATATTCCCTGTGTTCTAACCTGTGCCTGCTGCCTATTGCCATGCAACTCTGAGAAGAGTTTGCCTCCATCTTCTCTGTGTCCTCTGGTGAGGTAAGCTGTGGACAGCAGCAAGGTCCTCGCGGTCTTACATCTTTTTTAAAGCTGAAAAAGCCCAGCTCTCAGCTTTGCCTTGTCCCTCGAGCTCTGATCCCTGACCATCTTTGTGGCCTTCTGCCGGACTCACTCCCATCCATCCAGCATCTTTGCATCTGGGGGGATCACGGTTCTCCAGATACCACCTGGCAAGTGCTGAGCACAGGGGATGCGTCACTGCTGGCTAAGCTCCTGCCTGGGCACGGGCATCCTCTGGCTCACGCGTTTTGTGTCTCTGTAAAACAAAACCGTGCCAGAACTCGGACAAGGAAAACCAGTGGTTGACGTTCAAAGGAATTTCTTTCTTTCCTTTTAAGAAAAGAGCTTTTTTAAAGAGCACGTTCAACGCACCGAGACGCAGCCACCGTGCCACGCTGCCGTGGCTGTCACCAGTTGTGCGCACCTAATAGGCATGCTGGCGCTGCAACATGGACTCGCGCCTCCAGTCTTCCCGTAGCCCCTACTGCCAAGGCAGTTTCGGAGCGGAGGCTGCCCGTTTCGGAGCTAGAGTTACAAACGTATTTATTCAGACGCGTCCCCTCCTCCCAGCGTCGTGGCCGCGCCTGCCCTCACAGGCTTTGCCCAGCTCCAAGATGGCCGCCCCCAGCCTTCCGCCCGGCTTCTCCTCTGCCCGGTTCCAAGATGGCGGCTTCGTTCTCCCTACCAGCTGCGCCTTCGCTGAGCCGCACGCCCCTCCTCCCTCCCCCTCCCATGCGCGCGGGCTTCTGACCTCACTTCCTCTTGTGCAGCAGCCATTTTGTCTTTCCGTTGCTGCTGCTGCCCGAGCTTCTCCCTCCTACCCGCCGCCGCTGGCTGCGAAACTCCAGTTCCCCCCCGGGCCTGGCTCCCGCCGGGCCCGCCGCCCGCGCTCTCCGGCCTCCCCGTGCCTGGGCGCGGGAGGCCCCCATCCTGCTTCCCGCGGCAGCGCACGCTCTCCCTGCCCCGGGAGGCGCCTCCGCAGCCCCGCGGATCCCCGGCGAGGGCCGGGGCGCCTGTCCCCCCAGGGGCCCGCCGCATGTGACTGGCCCGGGCGGTCCCCCTCCCGCCCGGAGGCGCTGCCCCGCAGCCGCCTCCGCCCCGGGGGCGAGAGCCTGACCCTCCTCCCCCTTCGCCTGCTTTCCGAGAGCGGCGTGCCCGGCACGGTGCCCTTGCCCGGCGGCGAGGGGGGGAAGCCCGGCGCGGCCCTGAGGGCGCGGGGGAGCCGCGCGGAGGCCGCCCCTTCATCCCCCCCGTCCTCCTCCTCCTCCTCCTCCTCCTGCCGCCCCTCTCCCCCCGCCCCGCCATGTCCAGCGAGGAGAGCTACCTGGCCATCCTGCGCTACCTGACCAACGAGCGGGAGCCCTACGCGCCGGGGACGGAGGGCAACGCCAAGCGTAAGATCCGCAAGGCGGCCGCCTGCTACGTGGTGCGCGGCGGCACCCTCTACTACCAGCGGCGGCAGCGGGACCAGCAGCGCTTCGCCGAGCTCGAGGTGGTGCTGCAGGCCGAGCGCCGCGCCCGCCTCATCCGCGCCGCCCACCTGGCGCCCGACGGCGCCCACCGCACCCGCCTGCAGACCTGGCAGGGGCTCTCGCAGAAGTACTGGTGGCGAGGTAAGCGGGGGCGGCCGCCCGGAGGTGGGGTGGTGGGGGGCGAGGAGGCAGCCGGCGGGGCCGGGGTCGCAGCCCCTTGCGGCGCTGGGC
>BOSO01006930.1:143071-165438 GCA_018403395.1 Gorsachius goisagi | reverse complement strand
TTTTTTTTTTTTGGAAATAATTTTGGAGTATTAAATGCACAGTAAAGTTGTACTATTTTCTTTCCCAGTTGTGTAAAAAAGAATTCCAGTATGGTGCCTCCCTGCGAGCCCATCTTGTCCGGCACACTCGGAAGACGGAAGTGAACACTGCAGCTGCTAGTGTAGAAGAGACAGGCGTGTCTTCTGTGAAAGGGAGAACTAAACGGGAATTTATATGTGATATATGTGGGAGAACTCTACCTAAGCTCTATTCACTCAGAATACATATGCTCAAACATACAGGCGTAAAACCACATGCATGCAAGGTAAAGAGAAAGTCCTTTTACTCTGTAATCAATTTAGTAATGTTTTCTTGATATTCTAGTGTTGATACTCTGTCCTAAAATTTAGGTTAATTTAGGTCACTTCAGAATGGGAAAAACTACTGTAACATTCCTGATGAAAATTCTTGTAGTCCAAGACTCAGAAAACTAGAATGAAGTTGAATCGTGAAAGTTCATATTCCTCTGTCTAGAAGAATGTCTTCCCTTGAGTATTCTTTTTTAAGAGACTAGTTCTGCTACTGGTGCGAAATCACAGGCTTGGCCATCCTGGTTCCCAAGAAATACTGGAGGTTTTGTTGTGTTTGAAGTTAAACACCTATTTCATAATGAGTTTTATTTGTCCTATTCCACCGGATACGGATTTTTTTAGGTTTGTGGAAAGACCTTTACGTATAAGCATGGATTAAAAATGCACTTAGCTCTCCATGAAGTACAGAAACAGTTCAAGTGTGACTTGTGTGAAAAGTCTTTTGTCACAAAAAGAAGTCTTCAGGAACACATGAGCATTCATACAGGTAAGTGATGAGAAAGAGGATCCTTTTACTTTGGTTGGCTATTGTATACTGCTGAAATTTAACATTGATCTTCAGTGTCAAAGGAACTGTTTAAAAAAACAAATAGTCTCTCCTTTTTCTTCTACTGGTCAGGCAGCTGAGATAGAGGTAAGTAGTTATTTTACATTTATTTTCTGGGCTTACTTTACCATAGCTTAATGTTATTATGCAAATATTCTATACAAGAACAGGGAATCATGGTTGGTCTGTTCCTATGGGGTTTTTGTACATATTTATGCCTGTATCATGTCAATTCAACAAAGGCAGGCAACAGGTTGGAATGTTCTAGAGCACTTGCGCTTCCAGCCTGTCCTTTCAGAGGAAAACATGCTAAGTTAAAGCTCTGAAAATCTCCATATATGTTTTACAAGACTAGCTGTCCTAATACTGAAACTATAAAATCTGGTATCTTGAAAGATCTTATCATGTGAAAGACTACAATATAATAATTTTACACAAACAGGGTTTTAGAATTGTAATGTGTTGAAATTGGCCGTTTCTGTTTGCCAGGTTGGGGGGTATCAAAAGTAAGAGACTGTTTCTGTTAAGACAATTGGTTCCAGAAATGGAGGAATTGATATTAGTACTCAACACTCCTAAACTGATGAATTGGAGCAGAAAACTTTTATTTAAGGTGCTGTTCCCCAAATTCAAGATGCAAGTCATTCGTAAGCAATGCTGCATTGCTGGAGAAGTTGCGTATTACATGAACACAGGCTACTGGGCAATTTTTTAGGCTGTTCACATTTCATGACTAATTAGTAGCTGCAATGTTGCACCTGTGTTTAAAAAGTGCAGTAATTTAGAGTTGCTACTCCCCTCTCTGTGTATTATTACACTGGCACATATGAAATACACTTAAAAATTCCATCTGTGGGTAATTAAACCAACTTCTCTTTGTAGCACTGCTCTTACTAAATTATATGAGAAGAAAAAAAACACTCTCACAAAGCACTCCAGAGATATGGAGGCCTGGCATAACAACATGGTTTGTTTTGGTTTTTTTTCAGGAGAATCCAAGTATCTCTGCTCCATCTGTGGAAGATCTTTCCACAGGGCATCAGGACTCAGTAAACACATAAAGAAACACCAGCCAAAGCCTGAAGTTCGTGGATATCAGTGTACTCAGTAAGTTGGTTGTTGGTGGGTCTTTTTGGTAGGCTTTTTTTCTTAACGTTAATGATCCTAGTAATTGTGCAGATTAAAAGCAGCTCCTTGTTGTAGCATAAAGCTGTTCACTGGCCTGGAATAAGACTTTTAAAGCATAAGAGTAAAAAATCCCCAGTTACTAATACATGCATTAGAGAGCGAAAGCTGCTTTTTTAACTGTTACCTGCCTCTAGTTTCATACAATTGTTTTTTAATGAGTGTGTCTGCACTTGTAGTTGTAATCAGTAGCTATGTGGTTTTAAAGCTCCCTTGTAGAGCAGATAGAAGAGTGGTAAGCTTTGTCAGAGGAGAAGGGTATTCAACCTGTTCTTGCCCTCTTTTACTGTGATAGTTGATTTCGGTTTAATTTGAAAATTTCCTATACACTATGGACTTTAGCAGAAATGCTATTACTGGAAAGAGTGTGCCTCCCAGTGCGTTAGCAAAACATGGATACTTCTTCCATAGCAGACTATAGGAGAACCTTTCAAGTGACCTGCAAAAGCACAGAGTTTTCCAGTGAATTAGGTATTCAATTAAATTGCAGTAGCATGTGAGAGTGTCAGAGGGTGGTGGTGGTTGCTTGAGTTTTTTACTTCCCTAATGGCTTTTTCACATAAGCAGTCCTTGAGGGGTGAGCACCAATTGCCAACCCCATTCAAGACCCTCAGGGGTTTTTGTGCTACTTCTTGATGTGGATCTGCAAACCCAGGATCCCTGAGAGCCCCATCTGAGCTGGAGCTGTCAGTTTTTCCAGCCTAGGAGGAGGAGATTTCTTGGGTGGCTCAGGGACCATCACCTTTTTATCTCTTTATCTCTTTATCTCTTTTTTTTTTTTTTTTTTCTCAAAAGCTTTTTTCCCTCTCCAGAATGCCCCTTCTTTGGGAAATTATTAAAAATTTTGTTCCTGTATGGAAGCTTTTTTTTCTTTTCAGTTTCCACTGGAGGTTGGGAATTCTGAGATTCCCTCACTCCAGAGGTTGATCAGCTGTAGAAGGTGAATCCTCCACCTTTGCTTGCTGAAATTTCTCTGCCTCTGTCCTTTCTTGAGTCATTCAGGTGTATGATGCTACATGAGGAAGAGATGCAGGTGATCAGGCAAAGATGTCTGAAGAGCAGAATTTCTTTCAAAGGGAGAAAGCATGTCTTTGATTAGACTGACCCCTGTAGTTTTCATACCAAGAGGAGCTATTGATTTGTAGTTTTAGCAGACCATACTGTGGCAAGGTATAAATGAAGGAAAAAACTAGGAATTTGCCTGGGTTTAGATGTATATAAACAGCAAATTAAAGAATGAGTATCACTACTTTCAGATGCTTTCTTGTAAGATTCTGAATTGGGCTTTTAATTTCTAAATAACCACAGTTAAGCGTTACAAACAGCAAATCCTGGTTATCTTTGTATCAATAATTAATCCTCTTTGGTTAGGGAAGAAACAGCTGTTACTATCCTCCTGAGTTCACATGGTATAATACAAATTTCTGATGTCTTCCAGTTGGTTTGCCTTGATTATTCCCCATAAAAATAACATGAAATAATATAGTTACCTATAACTGAAATAGTGTTTCAAAGGTCCGCAAGTTGTATTCCAGACTTTCAGATAAGCTGTTGTTCCTTTTAATTTTCCCTAGTTTGGAAAAGGATTGTGCTTCATATAGATGCTGACGACATGATGGGTGTTGTCTTCTCAGAGTCTTTCATTGCCATTAAAGAGGGTTCCAGTGCCTTTGAAATCAGGATCACCAAGTTCTTTCTTGTATGGAATGCTAAAACCTTTACTCTTACAGGTGTGAAAAGAGTTTCTATGAAGCTCGAGATCTTCGGCAGCATATGAATAAACATTTAGGTGTGAAGCCATTTCAGTGTCAGTTCTGTGGAAAATGTTACAGTTGGAAGAAGGACTGGTATTCTCATGTAAAGTCTCATTCTGTCACAGACCCTTATAGGTAAGAGGGAATTCCTTGAACAACTGACACGTACTAATCAATATGAGGTTATACAGCCCGTCAACAAGTAACCGCCTAGTCTGTTGGTGAAGTACCAATTGATTGATGTTGGCTGGGGTCTTGAGTACTTGCAAATGGATGGGTGACTTCAGATAGTGCAGTCCAACGGTTAATCTGCTGGCACAGTCCTGTCATTAATACATGTGAAGTTGTAAGAGGAGAAATACAATGGATGAAGTTAGAAATGCTTTGTATGTGATCTCACTTCCCTAGCATGGTAAGTGGGAGCTTTGTGACTGAACAAGAGAAAATGTAGCTCAGAAACAATAGAAACAATATTGTTTCTAATTATGGAACTGCTTGTCATATGAGACAGCATTCCCATTAAATGTTGCCTACTATAATTGAAGTGCATTTTGTTTTAAAAGGCATAACATAAGCACAGAATAATGGTTTCAATAGATTTCTCACTTAACGCGTTTTAGGTGTAATATCTGCGGTAAAGAATTTTATGAGAAAGCGTTGTACAGAAGACATGTAAAGAAAGCCACACATGGTAAAAAAGGAAGAGCAAAACAGAATTTGGAACGAGTTTGTGAGCATTGCGGAAGAAAATTCACACAACTCCGGGAATACAGGAGGCACATGAACAATCACGAAGGTATGTAGAAAACAAGTAGTGGTGACATCCTTCAGCCCCTAAAAACATTATGGAGAAAAGGGGTAGCTGTTTTTTTGAGTCTGTGTATGTCCTTTGTTGCAAGGCGCATAGAAGCTCCTACAGTTGTATGCTAGCCCTGCTTTGTTGACTTGCTTCTAGTGAATCCCAGAAGTGGCTGTTGGGATCTTCCTAAAACTGCAGTCACACACAGGGGCGGTGACAATTTGTCCTTCTCGGAACTTTAATGGAAGAGGACCTTTTTTAGAAGTGATGAGAAGATGTATATCTGGCAAAGAATTTAATGTAGTAAAACATTCTCCAGTTTGAAAGGTGCACACGGTTAACAAAGTATTCTTCAAACAGGAGAGCGATTGGCCTGAACTTAAAAAAAAAAAGACCACTGTTGGAAATTGGTCATCTTCTTGATTCATAACAAGCAGTGAATTATATGATGTTAGGGGAAAATATGAAAAGGTTTTATAATTTTTTTTTTTTAAAAAGTGCATTTTTACTTTAGATGTGAAGTATGATATTGATTTTTTTTTTTTTTTTTTTTTGAGTATTTGGTTGTCCAGCTGTGTTGGAAGTCTATATATACTCCTGTTTGGGGGCAAAACCCACTTTTTTGATGCATATCTCCTTTATAGAGAGCTGTTATGAATAAATCTTAAGAGCTGTCTAACTACTGAAACAGAGATTTTGTGTTTGTTTCTAAACAGAGGAAGTGTCCTGTGAATAGGTACCTAGCCTAAACCTACATACAGTAACTGGAAAACCCAGTATTGAAGTAGCGTTTGTTGCCAGCCACACGCCAAATTAGACACTACAGACCACAGAACTCAGACGCTGTAAGGGAGAATCAGATCATACGAACATCAGGCACAGTATTTGAACGTATGCGGTGTGGCGGAGGAGGGAGAAAGCTGTAGATGGCGTTGTAAGTTAGCCAGAATAAGTGCTGGTTTGATAAGAGCTATACAGTATGATTTACAGAAACAAAGTGTGACTTGGAACATAAGTGACAAATTCTATGAAGTAAAACATGGTTTCAGAAAGGCATCACCGGCAAAAAAGTAATTAGAATTTTACAAAACGGTATGGACTTAAAATAGGGAAGGAACTGCACTAAAAGGAATTTTGAAAAGAAAAAAAAATTTTCAAATGTTAGATTGGGCAGAACACTTGTGGAAAATCTTACTGTTTAATGTATTAAGCTTGCATTGTATCATAGTACAGAAATGGTAAACGAGATCTCTCTCTGACATGGAAAAAGTTGCAGTATTTTGTTTGTTCTTTTATATACTGCTGTTCTCCCTGTCGCTTCTCATCGTCGCTCATGTATATTTATGGCCACTGAGGGTCCTCTTTTCCTTGCTTTCCCTTTGAGAACAGGTGTGAAGCCATTCGAATGTCTAACTTGCGGAGTAGCCTGGGCTGATGCACGTTCATTGAAGCGTCATGTGAGGACGCATACTGGGGAACGACCGTACGTCTGTCCAGTGTGCAACGAAGCTTACATAGATGCCCGGACGCTACGGAAGCACATGACCAAGTTTCATAGGGACTACGTACCCTGCAAAATTATGCTGGAAAAAGATACCCTTCAGTTTCATAACCAGGGGACGCAGGTGGAGCATGCCATCAGCATCTTAGCAGCAGACGTGCAGGAACAAGAAACAGAGATTAGCGTCGGTGGCGGTGAGATTGAGACTGTGGTAGTGACAGGAGAGACGCTTGAAGCCATCGAAGCAGTAGCAGCTACCGAGGAATGTACGTCGGTCTCTACTCTTTCTGACCAAAGCATCATGCAGGTGGTAAATTACGTATTGGCGCAACAGCAAGGACAGAAAATGGCTGAAGTGACGCAGGCCATTGAAACTGTAGAAGTAGAAGTGGCCCACGTTACAAAGACAGACTGAATGCAGAGCATATGAGAGAGCAAGAAGGGTGGGGTCTTACGATCTGCGAGAGCTAAGTATTTAACTGGCTATCTGAGGCTTACAGCGATACCTATTTTCAAACAGTTAATCCCCAGTACTAAATGCCTTGGTGTCAAAATACTGCACCATGCATTATGGGGGAAAAGCTAAGATGGTTCAGTGTGGGCCAAGGCTTGAAGGCTAAGAATTCTGCACTGGCCATAACTGTTAAAAAAAAAAAAAAAAAAAAAAAAAGAAAAAAAAGTTGGAATAGTAATGTTTTCTGTATCATGGAGTAAGTATCATGCTGTAACTTTTAAAAAACAAAAAGGAAAAAAAAATATGAAGAGGCTGCACTGAAAACTAGAAATGCACAGCTATTGGTAGCATTTTTTTATTTTTTTTTATGTGCATTTCATCGAGTTTGTGAGCAAATTACCTGTACTGGGCTCTGCCTGTTTACGCCCCAAGGCAAAGGGATGCCAGAATGCTTCGTGCAGCATGTGCTTCACGTGCCATACAGAAAGCGTGAAGCTTTTTTCTTTTGGGTAGGTGCACTGTTGGCAGTTGGTGAGTCCCAGTTTTGAAAAACTTGGTTAAATTCCGGGTTGGTGGGTGACAGGTCCAAGGTTCAGCAGAATGCTGAAAAATGTTGTACAGATACCGGGCAGGGGTCCACTGAAGCCTGCGGAAGTGGTTCTCTGAAACGGATTGTCAGTTTTAAGAGTTGACCAGAGGACAGCCGCTGCAGGGAGACTGCTTAGAGAAATAAACTGCTTCTTACTTGTCAGTGAGGAGCTTACACTTCATCCTCTCTGCACAACCGTGTTTCGTTTAATGATGTTTGGTTGCGTAAAGGAAGCAATTGCTTGCGTTGCTGTACGTATCCAAAGCGGGCAGCCTAATGATGGACGTTGCCAATTTTGCGTTGCATTTGATGTAGAAAGTCGCAAGTGAAAAAGGGTCTGATGGCACGCTGCTTTGGGTATTAGAAATACACTGAAGAAGCCCAGCTAGTTACGATCTGATCTTGGCTCGTATTGTGTTGAAAGGAGGAGCCCTGATAGTTCCCAAAGGGGACGCGTGCCAGTAACAGGATAGAGAACTATGAAAATCTCAGTATGGAGTACAAATTTTTTTCTCAAACTGCCAGAGTATCCAGAAGACCTTATTACTGCTGCTGTAGGAAAATACATCTGGGGCAAGCTAATTCCTGGTGTTACACCACATAGATGGAAAAATTCTCACCAGGGTTTCCTGCGAGCGAGCATGAATCACGGCCATGCGTGGCCCCAGTTCAAATGCCTCTGATTTAATACCATGAACAGTGCACATTTTAATCCGTACAAGGTGGGGGTTCTTCCGCTGTTGGTTGTTTGGGTGGTTTTTTTAAGCAAGAAACATGCCTGTTGAGGTACCTGAATGTGCTACACACATGGACAATCAGAACAGTGTTCTTTAAATTGTTCTCAGTCTATAGTATTATCAAATGTTTCCCAACTTTGACAGCAGCAAGATACCCAGGGAGCCAGAAGCCTGTAATATCACAGGGTAAACTTTGTAAATAAAGTTACAGGCGTGTAACTCCATGCTACCTGGGAAACAGGTCCACTGAACAAAATCTAAGCAAAATCTGTGACAAAGTAACCACCTCATTTGAATTAGAATTTCTACCTTTCATCGTCTTTAACTACTTGAGCATCTGTCCACTAAGCTACAGAAGGGACTGTTCTTTTTATACTTTGCAAGCATGTAGATAAGCTGTTGCTGAAAATTTTTTAAGCAATATGTAGTTTGAGTTCCTGCCTTGGATCTGGATTAATCTGTAGATGACTATTTCAAAGGTCAAGGTCTTCCTGCAGATGAATAATGTAGTTATTTATACATCCTGCAGCCCTGTACAATTGTATTATTTTCTAATTACCCTATGGAGTAAAACTAAAATTAATCCTTTAAAAAAAATTACTGCTAGCTCTAACTCTCGAATTTTTGTATGGTCAAGAATCTGGAGATAGCCATCCTGCTTGAAATTAAAATATTGCCATTATGATGAGAAAAGATTTAAAAGAGCACTAGGTAAACTTTACAATTTATTTCAATGTTTGTATCTGACAAATAATTATGTATTACTAAAGTGAGAAAATGTTCAAGGAACAATAGCTGTAAATAGTGCTAGAATGTTATTTGTATATTTAGTGTGTTACCTTACAAAAAGAATATTACCAGCACCTTAGTTTAACCTTTGGTGCATTTATTTATTTGCCCAACCTATGGAAGAGATAGAATTGAATCTGAATTTCAGAGCCTTGATACCCATGTAAAAATGCTTTAACTGACTTGGTGGCCTGCCATTTAAAAACAAAAAGCAAATGAACAAAATCACAAAAAGTCATTTCCTGAACAAGACTTGGCCAAGAATGTCAAGAAAGCTGAATGCTGGGACGCCCCTTTCCTGATGTGCTGTGCCTTCATTCCCTTTTCAGAGGGGCGTGAGGTGAGTAGGGAGTGACAGTCACGCATGGCTTTGCTGTTCTCCCATGTGTGAAGCTGCCTTACGTTTTTCTTTAGATTTCAGCTCTTCAGATGTTCACTACCCTTCTGCAATCTGTTTGGAGTCAGGCTGCAAATAGGCGGTTAATAATATTTAATTTTTTTTTTAAGTAAAATTCTGGAGAAGTGTCCATTTATAAAGTATTCCTAGTGAATTCCTGTACATAAAGAATTTGATCTGTACATTCTGCTGGTTTTTATTTAGTGTTAGATGTATAAAGTTATGGTTATTTGTCATTAAATAAACTGAGCTTTGCCATGAACTACTCTCTGAAGCAACATTTTTTGGGGGGGTTGGGAGGGAGGAAATGTTAGAGAATTACTTATTCCTCTTCTGTATTTAACCTTCCATATATAGATAAATGGCTGAATAGTTCTAACAATGCCTATTTTCTAATTTTTGCTTGAGTCTCAAAAAACTACCTTGTATGAGGGAGGGAAACCCACTGCCCTCCTAAATTGTGTCAGAACATGGCCATGCAAGAGCAGAGCGCTACCAAAACGGTGCGTGTTTGTACTGAAACCCCTTTGGCTTGCAAGACCTCTCAGTAGAGGAGGCAAGTGGGAGGTTGTGGCTGGGAAGTCGGCCCCTGCTGTCCCTTCTCCTGGCTGAAGGGGGAGCTGTACCAGCTGACCTTGGAGCAACTTCAAGGTGATGCACCAACGTGCATTAACCCTTCTGTGAGCCCACAGAGGTAGCCAAGCTGAGTGGGAGGTATGTAAGTAAATAAACCCCTTGACTTTCAAAAGGCTGCGTGCTGAAGGAGAACTGCAACCTGCCCTTGAACAAATGCTCTTCAATAGGGATGCAACAGCTCACTCTGCGGCCACCATTGGGGGCAGGGCTTTTGGGTGCGTGCTTACACATCTAGTGTGACTTTGCAGGTACTTTTCAGCAAGCAGCAGTTTGTCTTGCACCCCCATGAGAGTTTTCTCCTGAGGGCAGTGTTTCTCATGTTAGGTGAAGTGCCCTGTAATAACATCAGCACTTGCTCGCTTGGGGCTTTCAGATGCGTAGGAGCCCAAGCTCTCCTTGTCGCAGTCCTAAATTTCAGATGTGAAGGGGACTGCGTTAAACAAGTATCCGAGTAACAAAAATAAAGCACGGCCTAAGATACTTGCTGGTGTTGCAATTGCTCTTTCACTATGCTGCTGTATCTGGTGCCTGCAATTCTATGAGTGGAGGTCAGTGTACGTACGAATGCCATCACAGTTACACACCTCTTTCACAAAAGCAAAGGCAGAATTATGATTTTATAACAAGCTACCAAGCATCAGCCAACACTTTATATGCAACTACTATGTTTACAAATTATGGAAAGCTGGGGAAGAAAAGGAGAGAGAATTAAGTTTTTATTACGACTTGTGTTACCTTAATACACTCGTACTGCAAGGAAAAACATAAACATAGGCTCACGACCTCAAGTTTCAGTGCAGCTCTTGCTACAGAACCACAAACGCTTTATTTGTGCGTCCATCTCAACCAGAAATCCAACCCCAAGAACCAAATTTAAGAACTAAGTCACAAGATTCGCAAGGGTTTTTTGGATCTCGCGCTATGCCACCAAACCAAAAAAAATACGTAAGCTCATGGCCAGCCGTGACCATCACTGCTGCTCCTACCCGCCCTACCTAGTCTAAAGGGCAGCTACCAGCACATAAGTACCCACACCGCAAAAAGCGTGCGCCGTTGAGTTTAAAGGTTTGCTTTGGTAACTGAATCTTGCTTGGACTCCCACCACTCCGGACTTCTAAATGGAAGTGCATAAACAGAAATTTAACACGCTATATAGAGAGTGCAAGCATAACAGTTCATGTTTCATGCTTTTAATTCTATGGATGACTATGCATCTGTCCTGAGGCAACGGCTCCAAATTACTAAACGCAAGTAGCTTTCCAAAGTGAGCACTACGCAGTTTTTTAAGATGGCAATATATCAAAATTAGAGAACAGCAGGAGAGCCATTTGTTAGTAAAAGCAGAAGAAATCAGGAAGGTGTTAACAGGATAAAGTAAAAAAGCAAATTGTTAGTTGCCCAGTTTTTATGGGGTTCTAGTGTCTCTTGGCAGAGGAACTAGACAAATTACAGTGACTTTCAAATGTAACCTCCCCTTCCGTAGCTTAAGGGCAGAACTACTCAGCATTCCTCAATTTACAGTTTTATAGTGAATTAAAAAAAACCCAACAAACCCCAACTTCTTTGCAGAACATCTTTTAAGCCTACTAACTACACAGATAAAAACCCTTCCTGAAATTCTGTTGCTTCCCCAAACAGATTCATCTTCTTGTCTTACGGCAGTCTAGAAAGAGTTCTAGTTACACTGGTGATTTCCAATAGTTTAAAACCTCAGTTTGCCTCTTTAGGCAGCAGACACTGCCGTTTTCTCAAAAGCTGACTTGTCCTCCAGGTCTCCTCACAACGAAAGCTTTGGAAAAGCCCCCCCCCAGCAGACTGCACTCAGCATGGGTGCCCCAGTTCTGGCAAGGAGGTGCTCCACAAATCTGGCAGATGCAGAGCTCGAGCGCATCAGGCCCGAATGCAGCTGCTGCCGCAGTGGCCACGCGAGGACAGCATAGCTGGTTTTGCCAGAGCTGGCTGAGTGCTGTAACTGGGTCACCTGTGGCATGGGAGAAAACCCATGAAATCAAAGCAGCATCCACTATCAGCCACCTGACAGACAGGCAGGTCAGGCACTTCCTTCTGCTGGTAAAATACAGATTGTGAGAATCTGTGGACAGTGCACCTCCTGTGCTTTTAAAGGAATGAAATTAGGTGCGTAAGGGGCTACAGCCAGGGTTGCCTGAACCACTGCCACTAGAAGGTGACTGCACTGGTTTGGGTTTGGTTTCTTTTTAACTATTACTTTAATATATTTAGCAATAGGTGAGTTTGGATCCATTCACAAGCCAGCAGGCTCACACGCAGCCTAGCTGCAGGGTGGCAGAAGGAAGGTTACTGGACGACTACTTACATCTTCACCTATTGATGTCTCAACTGTTTTGCAAGCTGCTCAGGTGCTAAGTAAAGCTTTAGTGCTAAGCAAGCATAAGCCCTCTGAGTTAAAACTGCGCAAGGTACTTGGATAGACATTTCAAGCACTGATAGGTATAGATACCTTGCTATACTGAGCAGCTAAAGTTCTCAGTGTATCTCCTGGAAGCACTTAGGATAGATAGCTAAATCAGGCAATCTGCCACAAGTTTTAGGATCCCCAACTATTCTTAGAAAAAGAATAAAATAAAACAAAAAAACCAAACAAAAAACCCCCACACCCCACTCCAGGACTATCTCCGTGCAAAGACCATGACTGTTTAACATAAGCCTAGAACTTCACCTGAAGTTTTAGCTAACATTTGCCTTGACAATAGTTTCCAGATCAATTCTTTCCTGCAAGTGTCGGACATTAAACCCCAGCAGACACCCTTGTAGCTACAAGATCAAGCTTGTTAGGCACTCGGTCCTGAGCGGATTTAGGCCATCCCGATCATTTTTCTTCCGTGAAGCATCGACAAGGAACAGAACTCGTACATCAAATGAGGCAGGATCTCTGCTCACCTTCAGCTGAGATCTAGAAGCTGCTGGAGTCTCTCACAAGGTCAAGGATTACGTTTATCGACCACGGGAGCAAGTAAGACAAATATAACTTTTGCTCTCTCACTTGCATGGAAGGTATTTCCTAATGCGTCTGCTGTTCTGCCTAGCAATTTCCTAAAGGATTTTGAAGTACCAGGGAATTCCATTGAAATGAATGTCTGCTTCAGCCAAAGATGTGGAAGACATTGTTGGTGGTAGGTTAATGAAAAAAGAAGAGGCCTCAAAGTCATCCTCTTATCCTTACTCAAAGTTCCCTTTTGCTTTTTTCCAATACAAGGGACCGAGACAGTATCAAGTAACTACTAAGGAGCAAGATAAAATAGTTATTCACTGTGAATTACCACTATCTTAAAGGGATTTATTTCGACAAACATAACCACATGTGAAAAAATAAGTGAAAAGTAAATGCTTCATTTTGCCTTGCCTAGTTCCAGTAATGCCCAAATCAGTTTCGGAAGCCCTGAAAGTCAGTTTTGAAAGTGTCTTTTGTTTTGTTTTAAATAAACCAAAGATTTCTGCTATGGAAAAAAAATAATGTATACGTTTTTATGTTACGTTTATAACAAGGCTTTTAAAGAAAATAGTTACAGGTATTCAACTGCATCAGACTTCAAAAGAAAAAGAAGTTACACATACAATACAAAAATACAAAAAAATATTCTTTAGAACTTACAAACTCAAAAGTCTAAGTGGTCAGAGCTTTCCTAAAGTAAAAAAAAAAACAACAAAACAAAACCAAAAAACACTTCAAGATGCACTTTCCTTTCTGCACTCACAGGTTCAACTTCAGCATGAAGGAAGGTTTCCAAGGCAGGATGAAAGCAATTAAGATATTGAATTCTACAACCAGTTCCAGGCTGAAATTAATTTAGTTATCAACACTATCAGGTATTTGAGTTTAAAAAGAACCTTTTGTTTGTTGGGGGGGGTGTGCTGTTTAACCAGTTCTGCTAGTAAAATGTTTTAAAGATATGCATTCTGAATTAGACAGTCCTTGCTAAGTTCAAAATCCTACAGCACTGTTCTGCAGTATCAAAGCTAGGAAATTAAACTGACCAGACTAATGTCGTCGAAAATTACTGCAAAAGGCAGACAGATAGGAAAAGGTGGAGTCTTATTTCTGAAGCTGACAACTGTTCGAAGCATTAGGACTGCAAATACGGTATTATTCTTTAACCTGATAGCATCCACTGAAGTCACAGACATCAAGGCATTTTGTTTTAAATGGCAAGACAGGGAAAGTGCATCTTAAGATTTTTCATACTTAAGCAGTGAGTTATTGATTTTTGGTGTGGCTTTTATTCCTTCTAGGCATAGTAAAGAAAAATATTTCAACCAAATTTGAAGCTTAATGTACATCAGCTTGCCTTTTTGGTGGTGGCTTTTGTGTACCACAAGGAAATGCTAACAAGCACTACTCAAGGCTAATGATTTAAGAGGAGCACACTGAAAATACTGATTTACCTTTGTAGTGAATATTCTTTACAGACTGTATCTAATATACAGACAAGGCCCGTCTCCTTAGGATGAAACAAGCCACAGAAGGTTACACATCCTACATGAAGTTTTAAACAAAATCAGAGCTAAGTTACCAGAGCCACTTAGAGCAACAGAATTCCTAGTTTGCAGAGACTTAACAAAAGGTGACTGCAGGGAAAAAAAAATCCAGGTTATTATTTCCTGCATAAGTTTATATTCAAATTAATAGTCCAGTAACACTTCTAGCACAAGACAATGCTCACTTTCTTTAGCAGTATTCTTAGGAGTCAACTGTTTCTCCTGTTATGAAGAGGGAGCCAGAAGTGAGAATGCCAGAGCATTCAATGTCAACCTGATTAAAGAGACAGTAACCTTTTTATCCACCTTAATTCATCACTGACCAAAAAAAAAAAAAAAAAAAAAAATCTTAAAAAGGTACCACTCCAATTTCTTTATTATCTGTAACCTTTTGAAACTAATCACATGGAACTACAAAATTAGCAAATGCCTTGAAATCTGTATACAAAACATAAATTACCTCTAATTTCAAACTCAGTTATTAGTGTACCACTCAAAATCTTAAAAAAGTGGCTCCAAAGATAGTCTTATACCATTCTTAAAAAAGGAAACTGTTCCTTTAACGTTACACCCTCCCCTCCCCCCAAACACCCAACTCTCAATCCACATCATCATTTAGTTGTTTTCTTGGTCATGGACATTTCCAAGATGAGATTTTATATTTCGTTCCCATAACTTCTGGTTGTCAGAAAAACCATGCTTTCCTTTATTGAAGGAATTTGGTCCTGCTGAGGTTGGTGTATCCCTGTGGAAAGTAAAACAAGAGCAGTTGAGACAGTCAGTTCAACCACAGTAGTTTGTGCAACATGACACTGAAAACACCAATTTCAAGTCCAACCTGCTGCCAGAAACTACCACACATTTCTTTCTTTCCTCACTATTAGCAACTGTAAGGTGGCCGCAGAACCGATCTCTCTGTGGCATGTCAAAGCAGAGCAAGGAGTCAGGGCAGCAGAGGAGGTGGGAGTGGCAGTAACTGCTGCCAGCTGTGAAGATTTGTTGCAAGGGCTACAAAATTGAGGATTCAAATTTGCTACTGGAGAAAAAAGCCCCACTGAACATTACCGAGCCTCCAAGGGACTGACTGAAAGAAGTCTACCATAATGAAGATCTTTAAAATATATATATGCTCAAAGTTCATCCCTAACTGAAGTGAAGCCTCCTCTGAAAACGTCCCTGTTTATCTTAGGATTGGCCCAATACTCAAATTTGTGGCAAGCAGAAGAATTATATGTATTTGTTTTAAAAGTAAACAAGTTGTTATTTGTCTCTCTGAAAGAGATTGTTGTCATCTTCCCCTTGCACAGGAGTTTAAAAATCTGAGCAGACTATCCTACTTCAGGGCAATTTATAAAATGGAGAACTAGAAAGATAAACAAAGTTTAGCAGCAAGCAGGAACTCCCACCTACTGCCTTTTCAAGAAGCTAGCTAGCTTCTATTTAATATAGAACCAATTTCTTCCTCAGAAAGAAGGCGGCAAATAAGATCCAAAGCGCAAATGTGAATGTACTATTTTTAATGTGGAGCTGAAACATTAGAAAGTATCTGTATTAAAATTTTCTTGTTTCTGTAGAAAAAAACCTTTTGAACCTATTCTATCTTCCTGTATTTCTAAATCATCTGCAAGATCTGACCTGTGCTCAAGAAGGTATTGTCACACACTCACCCTACCCCAAACCATAGTTAAAAGCTGACCTACCTTCCAATGTTCTTCATGCGCATCTTGGCTTCTGGAGGCATTTCTTCTGGCTCACTCTACAGAGAGAGAAAGGAGGTTAGAGTGTGGCTGGCCGCTATCTTTTGAACATTCCAAATGTCTGACAAGATAAAGTATGGAATACAGCCCTACAGGAAAGCAAAGTGACTGAGGACAAAACAGAGGCTCTACAAGGTTATAGAAAGAAATACAAATTCCTTTGTTCACCTCTGTGTAAGACAGAGCAGTAACACAACAATAAAGTATGCAGCAAACTAGAAGAAGCGCAACTTTTCTTTGCCTCCCCTTTATCAAGCCCAGAGAAAGCAACCATTAATTCAAATTATGTTGTGCATCTCATTTTCAAGGAAAAGTTATCAGCACTTAAATGATTTCTTGAACCAACACAGAGCTACAAAGTTGTAGTCTTAAACAGAAACACAAGAGAAGTTTTGAGGTTGAAAATCCCTGACATTTACATTAAGAACCTTAAATGACCCACTGTCTCTGCCTAACTCTAACCCGCAACGGTACTTTCAGTTGTGTCGATCAATAGCTTATTACTCACATCTTCATCTTCATTGAAAGCTGCTGCTACAGAAAGAGTTTTTGGAGCAAGGGTTGGAACAGGCTCTTTAGGCTTCTGAAAAAGACCAAATGCACAATTATGTCTACTAGCTCAAAAAAGCTAGCCTTGATATTTTAAATATTTTGGTAAAATGAAGTCAAACATCTTCACTAAAATGGGCAAGGAGGGGGAAAAGTGTTTTTGTTTGAATCAAGCAGATAAAGGTTTCTCTCTAATGAAAGAGGAAAATGGCTGTTCATTTGTGTGTGCCATACTCTGAGAAGCGAGTTGAGCCCTCTCATATTACAATTCCCCACAAGCAAGTCTTAACTTTCTAGCACGCTGCAGGGGTACACAGCCACTGGTGCATGACACAAACAATTAAATCAGAACCTGAACAAGTTGTGGTATTCAAAGTTTTACTATGTCACTGTTTCCATTATTCTTTTGGAGAATTCTTATCCATCAATGCCAGAAAGATGTTTATTTTCTTGTCTTTTAACAACACAGCAGATTTCTGGCTTAAAACAATTCAGTACTTTTTAACCAGCATCCGTGTGCATTGCACAGCCCCATTATTATAAGGCTCATTTAAAAAGTATTATTTTGATTTCAAATAAATACTTTCCCCTATTTAACACGCAAGAAGGTAACAAACTCACAACTGTTACATGTAATACAGCGGAGAGATTGAAAGTAACTTCGAGATCACTAAGAAAGCATTGAGTCATCAGTAACCATTTGCTTCTACAATACTACCAATTATCTAAATCAATCCTATACAGTGCTTCCTCCATTTTGACTTTATTGGTGATTATTTCATATACAGTCTTGGTTTCAAAGCTGATGCTGCAACAGAGTCCTTATGTGACTGTCTACAGCTGTTCCTCGCCAACAGTGTATAACGTATAAATATTGTGCCATTTTTTAAAGCATCAGCTCCACAGGAATGGGTAACATACTAAGGGAGTAAAAATAACTAAAAAGAAACAGGATAAGCTTCAGCACTGTGTGATCTAGTGCACTGTCAGTCACACACTAAATTCAGTGAGCCAGAAATCCTGAGCCAAATTTATTGCCACTGGAAGTATCTTTCTACATGAGAAACAGGAGCTTGCTAGTGGCTCAGAGAAGGCAGCTTTTTCCAAAGTCTGAGCTGACCTGATTGCATTTTATACCCGAGAAAGTTGCCACCCCACATCTCCCTCCCATCTCAAAATAATGAAGCACTCTTTTTGCCTTTTGCAGGTCTGTAAAATGCTGGCATTGCAGGTGCAAGCCTTTCATGATTACAGTCTGAATTTAATACAGACAAGGATTTATAAGGTATCCATCGCAGTGGTATGTAGGAAGTGTAAATTAACTGTATTAAAAAAGAGAGGCAGCATCTGGCTTGTCCTTGTTCAAGCTAGTAGAGGACTATTTTGGTAGTAAAGAGAAGCATCGGATTCATATCTGCACAAGCACAAGGATACCTTGTACTGGATAATAAAGGGGATCAGAATTCTTGGGAACCTATATAATGAAGCCTCATCTCTTGCACCTTATATTAATGAATCATAATGACCTTGCAAAGAACAGGCAAAGTCATTGAAAAACAAACTATAGTTCCCCATGCTAAAATAAAATCTTTGGAGTGGAAGACGACCTATTAAGCTATCTAGGAGAGTACTTGCTTTCTTGTAGCTTCAGCATCCTATGCAATGAAGCTCCCAGCACTCATTTCAAAGTAGCCTCAACAGTTTAACAAGTCTGCTCATTTCCCTCAGGAAATTATTCCAGGCTTATCAAATCTCATTACAAAATCATTCTGTATGTTCAAAGATTTACAGTTCATTTCAATCAAGCCTCATGCTTCCTGAGACAACTGACCTGTTATTAATCACCTTGAAGTACTTACACGTGCATGACTAGCTGGCCCTGCAATGCTTGCTTAAACTTTATTCAAGTTACCCACATGTAATTCAAGGCTTTCCCTCTTGCAAGGAAGCCTCCCCAAAGCACCTTCCCCTTTACCTCACTTCCCTTAAAATTAAAAGCCCTCAGACAACTTACAGTTGCTCCTAGTTTGATGGATATTGCAGACGCCTTCTTTGCTGTCTGACTGCCTATGGAAAATCCAAACTTGGACATTTTGGCAGGAGCAGGCTTTGTGTTGAAGTCTTCAGCTTCTTCATTAGCTGCCCGTTTCTCTGCGCTGCGACTCGAACTTTCTCCTCCATTACTGGAAGAAACAGTCTTAGTTTTCACAGGTTTTTCTGCCTCTTCTTCAGGTCCTGGTGAAGTCGAAACAACTTACCAAGATGAGCTATTTTTACTGAGCAGATTGATGGGAGCAGCAACCTCAAAAAGCATTATACTTTGGTGCAACAGGTAAGGTGGTTTTAGTGACAGCAGTTTCCACCAATGTACATTTAGTGGACAGCAAAACACAAAGAGGAGAAGAAACTGCAAGCACTCCACTACTTGTAAAGAACTTCTTGTATATGAGCCAGGAAAACAATCTTGAAGCACCATCTCTTTATTTAGTATGGAAGTCAAAGTTCATGTAGTAAATTAAATGTAGATTACTAAATCTTTTTAGGGTTTAAGTTGCCATAGATAAGCTTTCACAATTGGAATCCCAATTCCAAATCTAGAGTAGACAATCTAAGTTAAAATTAATTATACTAAATTTCTATACGAACATGTCCATGCCAGTCTCTAGGCTTGTCTGGCACAACTCTAAAATCATGGAAGTGACTACAGTGAGGCCGGCTGTCTCAATCATGTTTCAAGTCACTGCTTGTCCGCATCTCATCTGTAATAAATCTGCCAAGCTCTGCTTGAGGAAGGAATCAGCACTAGAAAAACATATATATAGATTTCATCTTTTCCAGTTTTGTATAGAATCATGGAAAACATAGCAGCTGAACAATGATCCACAGAGGAAAAAAACCCACTCAAATCACATTTTCATTCCTATACACTCAGCTTCTGCAGCTACACCAAGAGACAAAGATGTCCTTGGAAAACTCATACTGAATATAATAAATGCTTCAGCAAAAATATATTTCTCTGCTGCTGCAATAAGCAAACCACTGCAGTAGCAGAAGGGAAAAAAAACCAAACCAAACCAAAGCAAAAAAACCAGGGACTGGGGAATGAACAGGAAAGTGCTCATACTATCAATCTAAGAAAAAAACGGAGCTAGCACCAGTTCCTCATTATATCAAGTGGAGAACAGGACCCTCCACCTACAGCAAATTCAGACCATCAGAGGAGAAAGCTCTTTGCACTGCTCTCTAACAGCAAAATGCTATCAATTAAGATAGAGCAATGGGAGAGAAGCTAATCTCAACTGGAGGCCAACAAGATTGTAGCTCTGAGGAAAAAAGGAAGCAAATAACATCAGGAGAAAGAAAAACTAGGGACACCATCTCTATATATTTTTCTGCTATTTTCCAAACAATAAACAACAGGACATACATACTCTTTCTACCCCACTCTTCTGCTATCAAGATAATAAGTGATTGGAAAAAAAATGGATTTATTATTCACCTTTGGAAACATGGCAGATAGCAAAAAAAAAATAATTAATAACTTCAATCAATTTAAGTCTATTAAAAAAAAATGGTACTGGTCTGCACCACTAGAAATTTGACCCAAAGAGTATAGATATAAAAGTGACAAACAAAGGAGGAAAGAGAAACAAGCAACATTTACCCAAGTGACCTTGGGTACTGGTTGCTGTTTTAGCAGAGTCTTCTACGCAGCAGTCTGCAAGGCTATGAGAAGCTCTTTACAGCTAGTCTATGAAATCACATTAAACAGAATATTCAATTACAACTCCAGTCCAGGTACACTATAGACTCTAAGGAGATTCAAGGGTTGGTAGAAGATTCATTGGCCTTAAAAGTATTGGGACTGTGGGCCAAAAAGCCGTCTTTTTCGTAAGATACAAAATCCACTGCTGCCCAAATCTCAGGGCACACTGAACCAGTCCCAGTTGCTAAGCTAATGCTAGCTTGAAGCAAACGACACTACAGCTTATTTCTTTGAGTGCAAATTCTAGAATATTGCTAAGCACGAGATGAAGCCTAACACAATCTACCCACATCTGTTTTCTCACAAAAATATTAAAATAGCTTCTCTCTCAAAATTAGCTCATAATGTTACTTCTACTAGGCTCCACTTAGGATGAACTGTAGACTGCAGAAAGAAACAGTTGGGGTAGGTGGGAAGGGAAACAGAAATGCAGACGTATATTATCCATTAAACAAGTCTCTCCCACCTCCCATGCCATTGCATATATATTTTTCAAGACAGTAGGGCTCCTTTATTATTTCCTAGAGATCTCAAGGAGGTCATACTTCATCTATAGAAAGCACCAGTACTACATCAAACACTAGTTTGACCAGTGCTCTCTTCATGGATGGCAGTAATAAAAAGCTGTCCTACTTCACAAATGAGTTTTTCGGATGAGTATCAACAAGCTATGTAAGTGGACAACTTTTGCTATCTAGGAGGTTTAAGTGACAAGACTGACAGGTGCACAGCATTTCAGGATCTCTTGCCCTGGGAGCGTGACTATTTGTGGTGGTGGGAACAAACCAGCCACAACTACATTAACTTTAAGGTAAACCCCACTGATCTTGGCAAAAGCTAAAGACTCTAAAATGCTTTCAAAATCACCAGGAAGTAACTATCCTTCCTTAGGGCCAACGTACCGTAAATCATTAAGATCATGTTCCAGCACACCAAACAGTACACAAGACAGTATGGATAACTGACATACTGATGCTGTCCAGTTACTGTATTACTAACACAAAAATAATCCGAAACCCAAAAAAACCCCCGAACCAAACCCACAAACCCTTCCCAAAAAACCCAACAGTGAACCAAGAGTCAAAGAACTACCTAAAATCAGCTATTCCTGTTTGTAATTCAGTGATTATCGGAAATAACACCCACTGTTGAGGCTATCCTAAGTAGTTTACAAGTATATTTAATCTTTCAACAGATCAAAGAAATACCCTCTACCTACAGATATACTTAAACCAATAAAAAAAAAAAAAAACAGGAAAGAGAAACTTTATCTTTGCAAAGACACTGTCTTCTCAATTTTAAGTCAGGGGAAGAAAAAAGCAAAGAAACATGATTAAAAATTTTAGAAGAACTAATAGTAAGTAGTACAGAAAACGACACGAATGTCCAATCATAATGTAAATAATATAAAACCAAACAGAAAACTTGCAGATTGCTGCCAAGCAAAAAACACCAGGATGCATAAAACAGCAGGTAAAGAAGATTCACTGTACCCATTTTTAAAAGGTACCACGGCTGTTAAAAGCTAATCTTTAAGACGTTGTCTTCATGCTTGCCAGCAGCAACAGCCAAATTTCTCTCAATACACGGCAGGACTATTCCGTGTATTATTTTACAAAGAGAGAAATAACGCATTTACGTGCCCAAGGAGAAGGTGTTGGACGTTTAAAAAAGCTCCTGTAAGGCTGAGGCGTGAAGACAGCGGGCCCAGACCTCGGCCTTTCCTCCAGCTCAGCCCCCTCAGGCCCGGGCCACCCCATCTCCCCGCAGGGCCGGGCACAGCGCGGCACTGTAGGGCCCGGCCCGGTCCAGACCTGCCCGGCCCGGGGCGGCAACCCTGGACCCCCCCACCTCCCAGGGGACCAGCCCGGACCCCCTGCCCACCCCGCAGCTACGCGGTGAGAGGCGCTACATGTTCACCTCCTCCGGGCTGCGGCCGCTTCGCCTTCTCCCCCTCAGCTCTGCCGTCCGCCATTTTCCCCCGCCTCCGCCTCCCGCGCCGCGCATGCGCGCCGCCCTGCCGCGGCTCTGCCACCCCCCG